>JAKTWB010000009.1:0-155210 GCA_030560845.1 Pichia scutulata
AAAAAAAAGAGAAAAAAGAAAAAAACACCCTCCCAAAAGCGGTCGTTTTCAGAACGGCCGTAAATTATTCCAAATGCTCCTCACGCTCGGTCTGACATTTTCTTTCCGGGCATCTGAAGTGAGAAACAAATTCGAAAAATACTAACGAGCCGCCCCTCGCGGTGGGTGAAATTTGGCCCACCTGGACCCTAAATGCTATAATACAGTAACACAAAAGCATGGACAATTGGGACATTGACTAATGAACTGACACGAAACACGTTATTTGTCCAAAGCAGTAAATATACTAAATAGGAAACTATGGGCCAAATCTTTAATCGTACAGTCGATTTTTTTATTCTTGACTTTTGAATTTTTAATTTATAAACGACATTATATAAATTTAATTACCAACACTTTACACAAACGCATTATAAATGTTTCAAAACTCTGGGTTTCCCACCAATTATGCACTGACTAGTAATGAAAAAATAAGAAAACAGTCTTTGATCGTTTGATTTATTTTTGTACTTTTTTAAAAAGATACTAAATAATAAATACCTTATATTGTTTCTTTCACATCTGCCATGATTTGGCATAAAACAATTGGAACACATATGAGGATTAAGCGTCTGTAATCCAAGTACTAATTCTTTATCGAAATAAGTACAATCATCAAAGAAGGAAATAGAGGAAGGGCAAGTTTCAAGTGATTTGATAAAACTTTCATCTGGAATAAAACCAACCGAAAGATATTCACATATCAAGTTGGATTTCTTGACAAAAAAATTGAACTTTTCTGTATCCATTGGACCATCTGCTTTTGCAATAAAATTAACAAATATCTCTTGTAGTTCAGGAAGTGACGAATGTGGGTGGAAAGTTGCTAACTCTTTGTAACAAAACAGAAAAAGTGGATCATTGATAATTCTTAATTGTATGCTTCTATTTCTTTGTGAATCAATAACAAAATCGTCATAAACCGACCTGTCATACAGCTGCAGAACCTTGCTTCGTAACATTTTAACTTTTAAAGGAATCTCACCATCAGGTGAATTGTTATTATCAAACACAATCAAATCAAGTAAATACGACAATTCTTCATCTACTGGGCTGTTGCAGCAATTAAAATGGGTCGGTTTCTTTAAATTATAATAAGTTTCCAAAATAGATTGGACACAAACCTGTCTATCGGTAATAAAGAGAACCAAACATTTTTCTCTAATACTGCCCATAGCTTGAATCAATTCAACTGCATTTGGAATGTAGTCATAAAACACAACCAATTTAATATAGTCAATATTCAAACCATTCGATAACAACTTTGTTCCCAACAAAATGTCCACATTTTGCTTGAATTTATTTAACCTACTAATTTTATCATCGAGACCCATTTTACCATGGATAGTTAAAAAATCTTGGTCAAACTCATCTAATTTGTCACGATTATTAAAAAAAACCAAAGCCTTATAACCTACCATGTTGGCCGAAAACTGATTTAGGTATTTGCGCAGAATACCAGCTTTATCTGAAAACTCGCCAGTAGCCTGAGAAATGTACTTTTTGTAATCAATTGAATAACAGTAAAAGTTACCTATTGGAATTTCATCAATGACATTATTGTAGACTATTTCAGTTTTAATGTCTACTTGTTCAAATATTTTCTGAGCAACAGGCATCGACAAAGTTGCTGAAGTAAGCATGATTTTCTTGAAGTTATTTAGCCCAGTAGTTTTTAACTCATTTAAAATATTTCTAAAACTTCTTTCATCATGAAGAGTATGTGCTTCATCAAACACCACCAAACCTTTGTTGGGAATAACATCTAATGTAGCCAAAGGAATAGATTCAAAACAACCAACATACACATCTTTGAGATCTTCCGTTCCCATTTTGGGTCCAATTTCTTTTAAGTGACCTACATTGAAACCAAGACCACCTAACCGTTCCGCCATGTCTTCTCGTAAAGTTGCATAGGGTAAAAGAAGAACATTAACAAATTCTGGATAATAAATTCTAAACAACTTGATCATAATAGTAAAAATAATGGTTTTCCCATAACATGTTGGAGCTTGCAGAACATAATTTTGCGGACACAAACCAATAGCTCCTAAAACCATTCCTTGGCTAAAACGCAATTTCATGTCAGGATATAACATATTAACAGCACTAAGAATTTGGGATAAGTTGAAACAAATTGGAACATGAGGTCCTGTCTCAACATCAGAATCAGTTCCTCCAAACAACAAACTGTTTGTTCTTTTCATAATTTCAAAACTCACATTGAATGCACCTGTTCTCTCAACCTGCAATAAATCATCTGACCGACTATACCAATTTAAATGTTTAACTGCCAAGTGTCCTGCATTTGTGTAATTAACATTATTAATAAAATCATCAATTTGATGGTATTTAACAGCACCGATTTCTTCAGCAACGTACATGAAAAATTGTCTCCAAAGAGACGGATGGAAACCTTTACCACAAAGTTGACACAAAAGTTCTCTGATATGTTCAGTATCCAACTTTGCAACAAAATAGGTGTTTTTGAGAAAAACACAACCAAAAAAAACGTATGTTCTAAGAAAAGAAAGGGAATCCAAACCCATAATTTCGTCAACATCGTAAATTTCATCAATTGTATCATCATCTTTTTGAAGCCTTTTAATTAAATCAAGCTTATTGGAAACATCAATACCGATTTTACAATCAACTACAAAAATGGCAAACGCTTGTTTGACCAAAATCATGTAATGGATGAAATATTTGGTGGCTTGTGGATCGCAGAAAAAATCTCTTCTGGAAAAGGAGCTGTTTTGATTGATTTTTAAAGAGAAATAGGCATATTCAAAATCACCATCTCTGTGAATATAAGCTGACTTTCCTTTGCTGATACCATTTATTTTAGTAATTTCATACACTTTGCACAGACCACCAGAAGAAAAAAATACCATTGCAACAACGCAGGCAGAAATCTTGTTAAACAAGGAAATAATTTCATCCAAATGCTTACGAGCTTGTTCAGAATTAATAAAACAGCGTTTCCAGAGACTGGAAGTCTTTGTTGCCGGGAAAGAAGCAAAGAAATTTGGAGACGATTGGACGAACGTAAACTTGAGTTCTTTATATGTAGTATCAACATCCACAAGGTGGACAAAACAATCAGCCAATTGATATAAGTAATCATTGTATAAGTCAAACAAGGACGAATAAACTTTACGACAAAAGCCTAAAGAAATTGTTTTGTCATTAACATAATAAACATCATTTTTTCTAATAACCCTGTGATTGGATTTAGAACGACCTTTACTTTTAATGGAACCAAAAACAACCTGCATGTTGAACAAAGCAGTGTACTTCTCGTCGATAAACGCCTTCCTGAATTCATCTGGTATAACATTGTCGGTTGTATATATCAACAAATGCTTCAAGAAATATTTAACCGAATCAATAACAGTTGCACATGTTTGTTCTGTTTTAACGTTGAATGTTTCTGTAATGAGGCATGATTTGATAATAACTGAAAACGCATGCTCATCTTCTAAGATTTTAATGATAAAGGAACGGATTTCCAGTATTCTCAAATGCAAAACATCGACATCAGGTTGTTGAGAGAGCAGAAGAATACCATTTCTAATTAATCGAGATTGCTCAGCAAGGGTGGGGTCGATGTTGAGGTGTGGGTTGGCTAAAAACGCATCCAAATTCAGTAAATAAAAGTAAAAATACTTGAAATGGATGCAATACTGGCTGAATGTATTCAAACTGTAGTTGTGCATGGCATTCAGGGCCTTCCCGGAAAAGGTTTCTGCTGGTAAATTAAAGTACTGCTCATTTTCCCTAAACCTAACCAACAGTAAAGCAAAGATGTTCTCCACTTCATCAAAAATAAAGTCTTTACCTTTGAACTCAAAGTCTTTGAATAAAAGAACAAAGGCAGAAAGGTTGTAAATGGTAGATAAGCCTGTGGGTGATTCCACATCCACGTGGTTAACATCGGTTCTGACGTTACCCAAAAGATTCCTGTGGACATCACAGCTGTTCGTAACACCATCTCTATCGTCGAATATGTAGAAGATATGTTTTTCATAATAGATCATGAAACAATCAACAGGAACACCGTCTCTGGCTTCTTGGAAAACGTTCTTGTCATTGGGATCTGACTGGACGACCTTTTTTCTGGCTGTCTTGTAACGGTGGGAAAGGGATGAACAACGGTACTTGAAAATGGTACCTTTGGGAAACGAAAAGAAATAGTTGTACTGGTCTTTAACACTCTGAGGAATTGCATCTTGGTCGGTTATGCGCTTGTTTGTTGGAGTAGTAATGGCGTACTTTTTGATGTTGACCAACAAGCCACATTCCACTTTGATGTAATATGGCAACGGCATGCCCTACAGGAAACAAAAGGAGCTCAGAGTAGTTGACAACAAATACGCTTCAGTGGCTGTTCTTAAAAGAAATATACGTGTACAGAAAAAGTCAATTAAATTAAATGCCAATTGGATTAAAACTACGTGTGTTTAAGCAGTTAAACACGTCTACACAATGTTCTATGATGGGTGGATTAGACACATCAGTCATAACTAAAACATAAGCCGATTCAAGCAGAAGGTATTCTGTAAACAAAACAAATATCAACGACACCTGCCTTGGGAAGAGCCCTGGCCGCCCTAAAGAATTAGCCGACATCCGAAACATACTTGTTGCCGTTTTAAGCGAAATTGTGATATATTTCTAAAACAAAAACGTTAGAAACCTGAAGTGTAGATCATAAAAACTTTGAATTTAAATAAAAATAAGAATTTTACATTAAAACTACTACTGGTTTATAAACCCCAAACTGATCCGTTTAAATAAAATAAACTTGGAGATTGTATATTTGATAAGATCTTAATACATTAGTAGTTTATATTTTCAATTCAATTAATTTAAAAGAAGTTATAACATAAAAAATGTTTTTTACTTACAACAAAAAACTTGTCACAAATGGATTACGTAATTTTCTTGATTTTTTGGTGTAGACAAAATTCGATTTGTTTGATCCATTTTTAATCATAGTTTTAATATGTCTGCTCTTTCTAATAACTCCAATTATGATGACTTATATCCTGTTTAATACTGATGAAAGGTAATTTCTAAAACAAGCGGCAAGAACAGTAATTTCTTTAATGAATGGATCATCACAACCGTCATCATCAATTGCATAACGGTGGCTATTGTTACAGGCAAAAAGGATAGTACAACTTTGAGATTCGTTTTTTAACAAATATTTTGGTTGGTTGAGTAAATATTCTTCATTAATTACTAGTTTAATAATTATAGAATATCTAAATGTTTTTAAATAATTAAATTTCAAGAATAATTCTAATGAATTAGCTTATGAATTGACTTGATAAAATTTACTTCAACATTTCTGATGTGAAAGCTTTGAACTGATTTTTGCCAAACTTTAATTCTGTACAGTTTTTATCTGCACTCAGTCACCCATATATTCGTTTTGATTTAGAAAATCTATAAAGTCATTAAATAACGTTGTTGAATGCAAACAGACCCTGTAAATGCAAGAAATAATTTAAATTGAAGTCTTTAAAGCCATTTTAACTTAACCTAATTTGAATAAATGATGCCATTAATTCTAGGAGATTACATTTATTCAGTTTCAATTATCCACATTTGCTGCTTTGCTTTGATATAAATGCGTATAATCAACACGAGCCTACACACTGCACTCAATTCATTTCATGTTTGGAAAAACACAAAAATAATTTTTATTTTATTTGATTAGTTAGACTTCAACTTTTTAACTTGATTTACATGTTGCAATCTAACCTGAACACTACTGTTTGATATATGAAACTACTTATTGTTTAAAATGTCATAAATAAATGATCATCATTCTTTTTATTTTCCCCCTTGATCTATGTGCTGAATTTTATTATTAGCACTGATTTCCTTATTCTAATTTGATATTGAATCTGCTAAATCCAATTTAAAATTTTCAATTTGTGCTAAATCGGTTTATCTAGCTATATTGAACGATCGACGTTCGTTAATGATTTAGTTTACGCAATTTTATGTATTTGTTTTTTCGAATGTTTCTAGCTGATTAAATAGTTCAATCGTACCTAAATAATTCAAATTGGTTCCGTTTGATATTTGAACTGGATTTAAAAGTTCCAATTTGATCTAAAACTAATCTTTCATAGATGTACGAATTAAAGTTGGATGTTTTTAACCTCTAAACTTCTTTAAATCATCTAACAAAGAACCTATAAATTACTTAACCTATGAGTGTTTTCATTAAACCCTACTGTTATATTATGAAATGTGCCATTATTGTCTTATGTTCTTTTTAATAATATTAGCTTAGTATGATACGGTTCCTCTTTTTATCGTCTTAAAATTTGCTCTTGGTGGTAACAGGATTTTTAACTGATTGAACCAATCTTCAAAACGTCATACCAGTGAATATGTTATACATATTGGTACTACAATATACCCATTTGTTAAAGAAAATCGGATGAGAAGGGTCCAGTGCTTCAGCGATTGTGAAATTGTAACAGAAGTATGTCAAAAAAGAATGCAATTACCATAAACAAACCTAAACAACAGTGCTATTTTCATGTTTACCATATATAATATCCAAACATGTAGACAACTCTCGATTCTTGGCAATCAAATAGATAGAAAAAAAAACGGAAACGGCTTCCTTCTCGGCCGTTGGATAATCAGGTCGAGAAATTTGGCCAAGGCGAGCAAGCAAAAGGAAGCTTAAGGCGATCTTTGATTCCGTGGAATCCATCAATTATTATACTACTATTACAGCTTTAGTTCCGGCTGCTTGTTATATTTTTATTGGTTATCGCTAGTAAGTAGTAACATATCAATATAGCCTCAACAATTCAACCATTTGCAGGTCTAAATTGTTTGTTTTTGGTTGATTCATTTATTCTTCTTATATTAACTTGGACATACTTTCAAACACACATTAGTTAGTTATTTATCGATAATTGCAATCATGGAAAGATTACCGGAAAACCACAATAACTTCATTAGTGATACATTCACCACACCAACTGAATCAATGGTTAGAAGTGTCACCTCTGCAACAGTAGGTGATTCGGTGTATGGCCAAGACAAGGATACACTTGCATTGGAAAAGAAAGTTGCTGATCTAATGGGTTTCGAATGTGGTTTATTTTGTGTTTCAGGCACTTTATCCAATCAAATTGCACTTAGATCACATTTGAAACAACCGCCACATTCAATTGTTTGCGATTATAGGGGGCACGTTTATGTACACGAAGCTGGTGGTTTAGCAACGTTATCACAAGCTATGGTTACTGCAATTATCCCAAGCAATGGACTATATTTAACATTAGAAGATATTTTAAAGTACTATATTCCTGATGATGGAGATATTCATGCTGCTCCAACGAAAGTTATATCATTAGAAAATACACTTCATGGATTAGTTTACCCAATTGATGAACTTCAACGTATCAGTGAATGGTGCCATCAAAATGGTTTAATTTTACACTTAGATGGTGCAAGAATTTGGGATGCACAAATTTCAACAGGTATCCCATTTAAAGAATACGGTAAATTATTTGATTCTATTTCAATTTGTTTATCAAAAGGTTTAGGTGCACCAATTGGTTCTGTTTTAGTCGGTAACAATGAGTTCATCAACAAAGCTAATCATTTCAAAAAACAGAATGGTGGTGGCATTAGACAATCTGGTATGTTATCTAGAATGGCCTCTATAGCAATTGATGAGAATTTTTCAAAAATGAAAAAGGCACATGAAATGGCAAAAGACGTTGCAGACTATGCTGAAGGTTTAGGATTAATCTTACAAATCCCATGTCAAACAAACTTTATTTTTCTTGATCCTCTAAAGAATTTCATTGATCCAGCTCTCTTTGTACCAGTTGGTGCAAAATATAGTATTAAAATTTCAGGATTTCGTTTTGCATTTTCTTTTCAAACAAGTGAAATTGCAGTCAAAAATTTGAAAGCTGCTTTTAAAGAGATAAAAGAATATGCTACAGCTAAGCCATATAAGTCCCAAAAGGCAATTGCAATATATCAACCCAACAACAAAGAAAAAAAATGATTTTTCTAGTATTATGCATGGAAATCGGTGGTAGGTTTCTAAAAAAATCAAGTTTTACTTTTCTTATAATAAAGTGTAATCTTGTAAATGATGAATATATTGCCATATCAGTGGAATATTTATTCGATTAAAAATTATGTTAAAATGTTGAACGAACTAAGAAATACAGATGTTATTTAAATACTTTGTTAATAATTCATAGTAATTAATGAATCCGAATGTCAAATAGAAAAAAATATTTAGCTTTGTTTGCCACACGTAGTTGACATAATGAAACCCTGCGTGGTATGGTGTCTACAAGAATTTTTGAAGGAATAGTAAAGTGGAAAGAGTATTTAACAAGCCAACAAGTAGCAATGTAAGAACGCACTATCGAAATTAAACATAAAGTACTCTAATTACTGGTTTTAATGAAATTTTTTGTATTATTAGACAAAAGAGGTCTGAATTTAGTTCATTACGCTATTTCCTAACTTTGCGCTATCATTGATTTCACAATTATTCATTAGCTTGTAAATATTAATATAGCTTATTAAGCTTATTTCAGCATTTGTGTATACATTAAACCTAATGTTCATCACTGGTTTTCTTTTAGAATCAAAGTAGATTCATTGTGTGGAGTCTATTTTTGAATTTTCCAGTTGCTCTATTATGTTTTAATCTTGCAACTTAAAAGTTTCAACTTATGACGATAATTTAATATTTATTACGCTTTACATACTTTTATAAACACAAATATTGAAAAAAAATTTATATTAACCGGCAAAAGGGTCTTGTTTTCCTTTTCTAATTTTTTCTCCAAAAATAAATAATGCAAATGGTATAGGAATCATTCCCAGTGCAATAAAGCCAATCAACGTTGAACCCCAATGAACGCCCAGATTAGTAAATAGTTGTTTTGCAAACAGGGGGAATGATGCAGCAAATACAGATCTTAAAAACGTATTAGCAGCAATTGCAGAAGCAGCATAGGTTGGATATGAATCAACTAGATAGTTTAAACAACCCTGAAAGATTGTAATAAAACCAGCACCAATTAGCAAAATACCAATACAGGGAACAATCCAATGAATGGAAGAATAAGATGTCCAGCCAAAAATAAAAATACCAACAGGCATCAACCAACCAAGCATCATCATAATTGGGAACCTCTGTTCTGGAATTGATTTACCATCATTCATTTTTACTAATTTGGCGTATTTTAATGCCCAAATCATATTACCAATACAACCAATAAAAACTCCAATAAATAATGAAATATTGGGTAAATCTGCTGTTGTACCTCTCCAATTTCTTGTCAATTCATAAGCTGTTGAAATATTTGTAATCATCAAATAGAATAAACCATACACATAACTTGCAAATAATGCCATTGTAAAAACAATTGGTACTGTCAACATTAGAAATGGTCTAACAACATGTGCTGTAATAATATGTCTCCAAGTTAACTGCTTGGCATCTAAACTACTATGAATAATCCAGTTATTCGATTTAAGTCTTTCCATTTTTGCATGTCTTTGTAAGACAACTGGCTCATAAGTTTCTTTTGTAAAAACATACATTATTATGAACAAAACCAGTTCACATAAACCTGCAAAATATTGTGGGATTCTCCATGATTGATCATTTGAATTACTATGAATCAAGAGTGAGCTGATAACTGGTCCAAATGATGCTCCGTTTGCAACAAAACATGCATATAACGCAAAAGCTGCACCACGAAATGATGGATCCCATAAATCTGCTAAAACACCACCTGCAGAAACAATAGGAGCACCAGCAAAAAATCCAGCCAAAAATCTACAAATCATCATTGATGGTACATTGTAGGAAATTGCAGTAATAAAGGTAAATAAACATGAAATAAGAAATGGCAATAATACACCATATTTTCTACCGAAAACTTCAGATAATGGGGCAAAAATCATTGGACCAAATGCAATACCCAGAATGTATAAAGAAATTGTTAGAAGAGAAACTTCTCTTCCAATATTAAAATTTTTCTGCATTTCTTCAACAAAATAAACAGATGATGTTGTTGTAGAATTAAATTGTGCAGCAAATGTGACAAAACTATATGAAATTGTATATATTATCTTTGTTTTATTCTGCCAATTTCTTGTCTTCAGAGGAGAATCATCTTTGAATACAAACAAACCTTCATCATCAATTAAGAAATTGGAATCATATTCTGATAAAATGCTTTCTTTACTGTTTGGAATAGAATCTGTTTTAAGTGAATTGCATTCAACTGATTCATTGTCTGTCTCTGTATATTGTTCTGTTTTCCCCATAGTTGTTTGAATTTCAGTTCATATCTCAGAGGAGCAGAAAAGACAACAATATATTTGTGATCAAACTTTTTATCATAAAGCGGTTTGCAAATTTGATAACTGAATTCAAGAGTTGATAAGACCAGTTTAAACTAACTCGATATCTTCAAGAATTTCGGGCGTTTTCTTCTGTACAATCATTTCCTAAATAGGTAACTACCATTTGTTCCGCTGATAAGAAAAAAAAACGATTGCGGAGTTTCCGAATTACTAAAACGAGGAGTCGGAAATTTAAACATTTTTCATGATCGTTGGAATTTCTCAAACCCTGGAAAATAATCAAAGTAAACCACTTGACGCAAATCAGATAAGATAAGATACACTTGTTTTTGTAAGCATCCACATTCTTATCTTTTTGTTTACTGTTACTAATTTTTCTATAAATTAGCTTTTGTTTCCTCTTTATTTTATTATTAACCATTGATTTTAGCTGTCATTTATAATCAACAAACAACTCAAAAATGTTTAACGAGAGAATAAGTGACGAAAAAGATTCTGTTGTGGTTGATGTTAATTCAACTGATGAATTAGATCCAGTCATTTCAACTGTTATGTCTTTAAATGGTAAAAGAATTGAAGTTCACAAAAACGATGCTGATATTGCAATGCAATATATTGATGATGTTGTAGATCTTGAATTAGATCCAGAATATGAAAAAAAAGTTTTGAGAAAAATCGATTGGAATATTTTACCAATTATCGTTGGTTTAATGTCATGTCAATTAATGGATAAAACTACCAATTCTTATGCTTCAATTATGGGCTTACAGAAAAGTTTAGACATGTCACCTAAAGAATATAGTTGGGTTGGTTCATCGTTTTATTTTGGTTATTTAGTTTTTCAATATCCTGCTAACCGTATGTTACAAAGATTCCCACTTTCCAAAACCCTTTCGACTGCTGTTATTTGTTGGGGTATTATTTTAATGTGTCATGCTGCTTGTACGAATGCTGCTGGTTTCTTAGTTTGTCGTGTTTTTCTTGGTGTGTTTGAAGGATTTATGAATCCTGCATACATCTTACTTACTTCACAATGGTGGAAAAAGGAAGAACAATTCATGAGAACATGTATTTGGTGGGGTATGCAAGGTTTTGGTACTATTTTAGGTGCTGGTATTGCTTACGGTTTACAAGTTCATCGTACTGGTTACCATGAATTTGAATCGTGGAAATGTGTTTACATTATTACCGGATGCATTACAATTTTCTTAGGTGTTCTTAGTTTAGTTCATATTCCAGATGTTCCAACAAAAGCGTGGTTTTTAAATAAAAAAGATAAATTATATGTTGTTGAAAGAGCTAAGGAAAATCAACAAGGTTTTGGTAATCAAAAATTCAAATGGAATCAATGTAAAGAAGCTATTTTAGATCCATGTACTTATGCGTTTTTCTTTTATGGTATTTCTTATGCAATTCCAAATGGTGGTTTCACAAATTTTGGTTCAATGTTATTAAAGAATGATTTTGGATTTTCAACTGCTAACGCATTACTTATGAATATGCCAGGGGGTGGTATTGATATTATTTTCCCGCCACTTATTGCATTAATTAACTTTTATGTTTTCAAAAACCGAAGATTAATCACCTGTGCAATTGTTAATGCGATTGTTGTTGTTGGTATGTGTTTACTTAACTTTACAAATCATAAAGGTTCAAAATTAACTGGTTACTTGACATTTTATATTGCAACTGCCGTTTCTGCTGGAATGTGTTCAACATTATCATCCAATATCGCTGGTAATACAAAGAAAATTGTTGTGAATATGTTCTTTTTAGTCGGTTATTGTACTGGTAATATTATTGGGCCACAAACTTTTAATGCCAAGCAAGCTCCAGGTTATTCCGGTGCGAAGGCAGCAATGTTGGTCTCATTTGCTGCTGGTACGTGCATTATTATATTCTTATATTTCCTTTACATCTGGAGAAACAAACAAAAGGACAAGTTAGTTGCTGAGTTGGGTGAAAAATATGTTGTTCCTGACAATCTTGCATTTGCTGATTTAACCGACAAGGAAAACCCTGCGTTTAGATATTCTTTATAGTTTTATATTACTTTTGTTTAGTTTTTAATATTTTATTTTAAGTTTAGTAAATTTTCAACAGAGAGTCCTTGTAAAAAAAGTTGAATCTCAAAAAAAAATGCAAATCACCTTCTACAGAAACATTAATTATTACGAAAAATGCATTGCATGACTTGAAGAAATTATTGCCGTAGACTTTAATGGCTTTATTATAGTTGTTTCATAGCCTGCAATTACTAAATTATTTCAAAATATATCATGCAATAACATGCAAATGCTGTACAAAAGCTATAAGCTAGTTCCTCAAATTATTGTACTAGAAGACAATGCATTGCGTTTGCTTGAAATCGTTTAATGAATTTTAAAATCTGCACTTCCAAGAGCTGTTTGCCTAACTTCACCGAAGCAATTAAAACTATCAATCTAAAAATTAATCTTTGTAACATAACAACCGTTATTCAATTGAATGTTTTTTATTCAACTGATTTTTAAAATCTTATATTTTTTAAAAGTTTTAATTATTATAACTCTACAATTACTATGTAGTCAATTCTTGATAGGCAATTTTTCTTATCGATAAAGGTAAGTCTCAACAGCCAAATTCAAAAGATATCCGCGATTTGCCAAATCAGGAAAATGCAAAATTTCCGACATCAAGCAATCAGGATTACTACAACAACAATAATGACAGAAATCTTAGTATATTTACTCAACAAGAATTCCATCATTATTTTTATTTTGAAAATGTAAATTTGATCCGAATACAAACAAGCTTTAATAAACAAATACAATAATGGAGAAAGATAGCAAAATCATTGTTTTAGGTGCAGGTGTTATGGGTCTATCAACCACATTATCATTGCTTGAAAATGGTTATACTAATATTAAATTATTTGATAAAAGAGATTATTTATCACAAAAATATAATTACTTTGATGGTTGTGATAGCCCATCGTCTGATATGAATAAAATTTTCCGCTCTTCGTATGGTGCTGAGGTTCATTATCAAGAAATGGCAAATAAAAGTTTAGAAAAGTACTTAAAATGGAATGCAGAAATCAAGAAAGAAAAGTGGGAAGGTGGTGAACCAGTTTATTTGAATACTGGTAACGTTCATTTAACTGACAAAGTTGAGCTTCCAGAATTTGAAAAATTAACATTAGAAAATATGCCAGAAAATTCAGTTTGTGTTTCTGATGCGGACGCAAAAGAACAAGCAGTTGCAAAAGGTTTGGATCCATGCTCAGTTGATCCATTTCAAATGAAAAAAAGGGGTAAACATTTACAAGGTGTTTTAGATATCACCGGAGGTATGTCATTAGCAGATAAATCTTGTAGATGGGTTTTACAAAAATGTTTACGTGCTGGCAAAGGTAAGTTAAAAACTTATTTTGGTAATGAAGGTTGTTTCAAAGAGTTATTACTCCAGTATAATAAAGTAACTAACGGTAAGAAATGTATTGGAATTAAAACAATGGATGAAAAACTTCATTTTTGTGATCATTTAGTTGTTTGTGGTGGTCCATGGGATGCAGAGATTATTCCTGAAGTTAGTGAAAAACTTGAAGCTACAGGTGGTTCAGTCTGTCTTATGAAAATTGATGATAAATCTGTGCAAGAAAAGTACAGTAAGGAAAAATTTCCAACTTGGACATATAAGGTTAGAGATGGTGCAATTGGTGGTCTATATGGTTTTCCTTGTACCAATGGTTATATCAAGATTGGATACCGTGGTTTGAAATGGATCAATCCAGAAAATAGTCTTAATTCAAGAGTAAAAACTAAGTGGAGTCCAGGCGAAACAGAAACAAATATCCCATTATTTGCATTAAAACAAATCAAAAAATTTGTTAAAGAAAATATTCCAGAAGTTAAAAAAATTACTGCAACTAGATTGTGCTGGTATTCAGATAGTGAAGACAATGATTATTTGATTTCATATTGTCCGTATTATGAAGATAAATCAGTTTTTGTTATGGGTGGTGACTCTGGTCATTGTTTTATGATGTTGGGAAGTGTCGGTGATTATGCGGTTGATATTATAAATGATAAAGCTGAGCCATTATTTAAGGATTTATTTTCTTGGGAAAGACACAGAGAAAAGTTAAACATGATTAATGGTGGTAAAGATGATCCAAGAAACTTAAGCGATACAGTTATGGCAACCCCAAAAGATTGGTGGATCCACGAACCAGCAAAATTGTAGAATTTAGTATAATTCAATTATATAAACACTAATTTAGCCTAGAATGTTTACTTCCTGAAATTTTTACTGAAATATACTCATAAAAGTTTTACCAAACCGATATATTAAGTTTGTAGTATAACTAATTTTTTTAAAGTTGATAGTATGAAATTGGATCGAAAACCAGGTTTCACCGGCAATACATTGTAGTAATAGAATAAGATTTCTTATAGTAAATTATACAAAATTATTTATAAATTTTATCATTTGGAGGCCTTTCTTCAGGAACTGAAACAATTCCTTTTCCTTCCTTCAATTTGAATTGTGTTGCCTTTAATAAACCATATAAGATATCCAACACTGGGGTTTCAACTTGAAGTTCTTTTGCAACAACTAATAAGTTACCCAAAATAACTTCCAACTCAATTGGATTTCCCTTTTCAACATCGACTAACATTGATGGTTTGAACCAGTCACCATCATCGGAATGAACCACAGCATTGATAACATCTTCAGGTAATTCAACACCATCTGCCTTAGCAACTTTAATAACTTCACGCATTGCAGGAATTGAAACAGCTTCGAGTGTACCTGCCATTGCTAATCTACCAGTATCAATCCTAGTTAAAGCACATGCTGTATTAAGTGTTGCATTGTATACAAGTTTTCTATATCTGTACCATTTAACATCTGCAAAGTATGAAATTGTATTTTTATCATTGCTATAAAGATCAACAAACGCTTTTGCCTTTGCTTCTTGATCATCCTTTGAAAAAGTTGGATTGTCAAAATAACTAATTAAACACTTATCGTTTTGAGTTTGAGTGATCACACCATTATGATTATGAGATCCAATATGAGAAACACCTGATAAACAATAATTTTTTGGATATTTTGCAATGAATGGACGACCAAGGTCAAAACCATTTTGAATTAAAACAATTGTAGTCTTTTCTGGAGTAATTGCAGATGAAACAACATCAACTGGTTTAATAACATCTGGTAAGTTTTTTGTTGTTATAATAACGTAATCATAAATTGTATCCTTTGAAGCTTCTTCAACACTTGAATAAATATTATCAGGTTTCCAACCTTCCACTTTACCATAGTCCACAGAATTAATAGACCAACCAGATTGTTTCACTTTAGTGTAATCACTTCGAACGACAACAGAAACAGAAGCTTTTTTGTTATAAACTAAACCATATGCAACAATGGTACCAACACCACCAGTACCGACTAATAGGATCTTAGGAGTAGACATTTTCCCTGTTCTTAATTTATAGCATTTGAATTGATATGTTAATCAACGCTGTGATGGAATTTGTATTCTTTTTAAACATAATATCGGCAAAGACACGGTTTTGTGGCTTTTTTCACATTTCGAGCAATCGGAAAGATACGCCAATTCCCGATTAAGAATTCCGCTTTTTCCCAATTAGGCAAACACGATAAGAATGAAAACGTAGTGGTCATAATGATTAACATAGTAGTTAAATCAAAAAAAAAAACCCATTTGGTTTTAAAACCAACTATTATTTTCCCGTTTTTCTGAATTAGTCAGAAGCTGAATAAGTTGTTGTTATTATCCGCATCAAAACATATTAAATTGAGTAACTAAAGTTGCATACTCTTCTAAAAATGAATTTTAACATACATTGACCAATCACGTTCAACTCTTGAACTGTTCAAGATATTGTAAAAGATGTGATCTATGTGGAAGGTTTAAAGCGTTACTAATCCCGTGTGCGTATTTTGTAATTAAAACTCATCGAAAGTAAATATTTTACCAAAAACTATACATTAATTATAATTCAGCATCATATTTACCAAATTCAGGTTTCCAATATTTACGTAAAACAGGTTTGTATTCCGAGCCAAGTTTGGAAATTTCATCAACTTCAGAGGTTTCAAGGTTCCATCCAAAAATTTCCTTCATTTCAGCAAATCGTTCAACTTTTGAAGTAGTAGTTATTGGAATAACACCTCTTTGAATAACCCATCTGAAAAGAATTGTCATAAAAGATTTATCATACTTTTCTGATAAGGTTTTCAAATATTCAGCAAATTTTAGACCTGCACCCTGTGTCAAATCACCATTTGTCACTGGTGCAAAAGGAGAATAGGCTTCAAGGACGATATTATGTGATTTACAGTAATCATAAATACCAGGAGTTTGATTTTGTAAGAATGCATTAAACTCAATTTGATTAACTTGAGGATTTTGCTCCGTTGTATTCCAAATTTCTTTAATATCTTCCACTGCAAAATTAGAAACACCAATGATTTTTGCTAAACCTTCATCTTTTGCTTGTTGCATGAACTTCCAAGCTTCCTTTAGATCAAAACCATGGACTTCCTTTTTAATGAACGGTGCATGTAATAAATACAGATCAACATATGGCGTATCCAATTCTTCCGTTAGTTTCTTTAATCTATCATAAGGATTTAAATAAGCAGAATGTGTAGCGTAAGAACTATCACCTGAATAATATTTGTCAGTAATAAAAAAATCTTCACGTTTTATGCCTGAATCTAAAATTTGTTTCAGAGCTTCCTTCAATTCAATATCATTTCCATAGCATTCAGCAGAATCTAAATGGACAAGACCTTCTTTAACTGCAGCTGCAAAGATGGAAACTAAATGTTCGTTGGGTGGTAAATTAGCACTTCTTTTAAAATAATAAGTACCTGAACCAATACCTAATTCTGGGATGCCTAATTTATTCTTTGGCAATTTAAAAGTCATGATTAATTGCAAGAGTGTGTAGTTTTCGACATAACAAAGGAAAACCCCACACTTGAACCAGAGAAACGTTTTTATTTAAACAAAAATCTGCCACCCGCTTGATGACAAATCCCCAGCAACAAAAAAATAAATTGAATTTTGCAAATCTCAGTTTCCAATTTCCGACTTCCCACACTTTTTTTTGGCAACTGTGTATACACTGCATACTGTGGTTTCAGCATGAAATTACTACAGTAAGGAAAATGGATTGGAAGGAGATAGTCAAAACATTGAATGTTTTATTAGTTTTGTGCTTTTTGGAATTCAAAGTTCCGCTGTTTTGCAAACTTTAAGCCGGCCCAAAAGGGAAATTGTTTCTTTTTGTCGGAATTTTTAACATGCATCCCGATAAGATAAGCGGTCAGATTAGTATAACATATTCATATGGTTTAATCTACAAAATTCATAAAAGTTCAGTTTTTTGCAAAAAAGAAAAGTTAAACAAGAGAACGGTATAATAACCAAGCAACCATGTCTTTTTTTGAAGAAGGAATACCATTACCACCACTAGGTGCATTATGTCTCGATTATACAGATGATATTCATAGACCTCCTGGAGATGTTATCGAATCATCGAGTTATAAATTCCCAGTCATTAAAAGAGAAGTAAAAGAAGCAACACTTTGGAACGTTGTTCAATCCGAACCATTTTCTGATGATTATTTACAAATGTATGTTGATGCATGTATTTATTTACAAAATCAAGGTTGTATTGGTATCATTACATCATGTGGATTTTTAGCTCAAGTTCAATCAAGACTTGCATCCAAAATTGATATTCCAATTGCAACGAGTAGTTTATTGCAAATTCCATATGTTCTATCAATTATTTCACCAAAGAAAAAAGTAGCGGTTTTAACGTTTGATCCAACAACTCTATGTGAAACTCATTTTAAAGGTGTCGGAATTACTGATGAAATGATGAAAAGGTTGGTTATCACTGGAAGCAAACCTGGTGGCAGTTTACAGAGAATCATTATTGATGGTGATGCTTATATTAAGGAAGAATTAGAAGATGAATTAGTTACTTTAGCAGCAGAATTGGTTGAAACACATCCCGACATTGGTGCATTTGTTTTGGAATGTACACAGATGCCACCTTATGCTAAAGCAATTCAAAAAAAGGTTAAGCTTCCTGTATTTGATGGTGTTACAATGGTTGATTGGTTTTATTCTGGGTTACACTGTAGAACAGTTCCAGAAGATTTGAATAAAGAAAGTGGTTTAAGGAAAAGATTAAGAAGTGACAAAGAAAAAAAATAATTACTGTTAATAGTAACTTATATTTAGCCAGCTAAATTATATAATTTTATTTATAGCAATGATACTTATTTAAAAATACTCATACTATCCTCCATTTCATTGAACAAATCCCTTAAATATTTATCCCCAGTATTGTCTAAAAATTCCCATAATGAATTCATATCATCGTCCAAACTGTAATGGTTGAGGTCAATGTTTGATGGTGTAAATGAGATTCCGTCAGTATCACCACCAGTTACAGAATCTCTATGTGTAAATTTATCTTTAAATTGTTTACCTGTCAGATATGAATCAATTTCAATACTACCGTCAACAAAAACTCCAGATGTAATTGCTTCATCAATATTAAAATTTGCTACACCGTTGCCTGATAATGAATCAATATATGATTTAACAATATTCGATAATCTTTCAAATGAATCTCTAAATCTTGCAGCTGATGGCCATCTTTCTGCAAAAATGTAAAGAATTGTTTGACATGCGCTTATAGTTTCATAAACTAGACTCTGTCTCTTCCACTTTAAAACTTTCAATGAACAATCAAGCCAAATACAATATAAAAATGAAATTCCTGCAACGAAACAACAATGCATTGCTAACCATGTGTAACTTAACTTTTTTTTCAAATGCATATTTTTATAGTTAATACAAATTGCTGATGAACTTTCAGTAAAAACTTTAAACCATTCCAAAAATCTTTTAGGGGATTTTTCTTTCAATTTTGAAATTTCCAAAATAACTGGTCTAAGCAACAATAAAATTGAATTATGATAAGAAATTAATGACCAGTTATTTGTTTCAAATGTTGAAACTGCATTATCCTTGTATGGGAAAGTTTCCATCCAAAGATTTAATTCCAGTAAAATTTCGACCCTTGTTGCATCAATATCTTCAGGTTTTTCAAGTAAATGAAATGGTTTATAGATAAAAGTATAAATATTTGACTGAATTCGTCTTAATTTTACAACATGACATGCAACTCTTGTTTCATCAGTTTCTAATGGAAACGGTGCATCAATATCAATGTCGGAAATGCTAAATGGTCGACCTAAAACTAACCCGTTAATTCTTTCAATTCCATAAGCAGACCAAAAAATTCTTGATTTCAAATCTTGTAAACATTTTTGTTCACTTGAAATTGGTTCATTTTTTTTTTGATAACCTTTTCTATGCAAACCCAAAACAACAGAGGTTCGTATTGCTAAACCAATTGATTGCCAACCGGAAACACCATCTGGCATTTTTTGTGAAAAGACCGCCATTAATAAAAATGCTTGAATTGTATGCAGATTAATAAAATCTAAAACCGAATTTGCAGTTTCAAATGCTTTCGTATAATAAGATTTGGTATAGCTTGAAGACCAGTTATTATTTGAAGAATCTTGGATTTGTGATGCTATTGCAAACATCATGAAAATAAAAAAGTTAGCAATATCATCTTTACCTTTCTGTTTGATGATCAAATTAAAACATTTTTCAGCAAATGTCCAATCTAAAAATGGATATTGACATTGAACTGACTTTTTATAACAATTAAATAGCTCATTTGCAGTTTCTAAATCTGGAAATCTAAACGGCAATTCAAAAGATGAAATTCTGTCATTATTGGTAATTTTATTTGAACTATTTTGTAGGGAGGGAAAGCAGTTAATTGAAGAGCTTATAACTTTAGCAATCGAGTAAGCTGATGTTTCGCCAATATAATAAGGATCACCCGCTGCGCTTAAGCTAATAAATCCAACTTCTTGAGCAAAATCCCTATTTTTATTCAAAGTTGGTGGGTATTTTGTTAAACGACTTAAATCTTCTCCAAACGAAGATATCGGTGAAGTACTTTCAATACTTTCGGAGGAATTTAGTTGTTCCGATATTGAATTCTGATTGGAAGCTGATATACAATCAACATTTTGTAATTTTTGTTTCAACTGTTTAACCGTATTCTCTAATTCTTCTAAATAACTTCTTTCAATTTCTTTATTAGTTGGAATGTATATCATCGTACAAGGAATACCCAATTTTTCACAAGCTGAACAAACAGGATACTTACCATCACATTTCTTTCTTTTCTTTTTACATGAACAACATGCTGACATTTGATGTTTACCACCAGATTTTCTCCTTTTATATAGTCTACCATTTCTAATGGAATCTAGTTTGTTTTCTGTTTCACTTTCTATATCATTTGATATGATTTCATTCGTATTATGAGTCAGTTCTTGATGTATTGCTTTAGCTGGTGCTTGTGTTTTCATTTCTAGTATATTTAGTTGATTTTGTTGATTAGGTATATTTACCAATCTAAAATTATATCGACCCTTTCCAGACATGGCTAAAAGGCAAGACACCAGTGATCAATTTAATTTTAGTATTCAAACAAACAGGATGCACTTTAAGTTAATCTATGTTCCTGATTCATGATACAAGTTGAAAAAAAATCTATAACTCAAAACATTTTGATAGCGGAAATTTCCGCTTTCCCAATCGGGGAGTTCTCTTATGTCGTTTTGACAAAAAGCAATTCACAATTAACATTCATAAATTCATTAAACTATATATTCGTATTATACAAAAACACCTTTTAATTGAAATTTTGGATCAGAAAGTAAAATTTCAGCAGCCAATTTCCATAAATTGTTAGAAGCTAATGGATTATCACTTGCAATAACAGATATATCTTTAATGACTATATCTTTAATAACTATATCTTTATTAACGATTCCCACACTTTAACTTTGTAGTTTTTCTCCAACTAACCATTTTAATAAACATGGCATATAACTGACTTCTTAACTTGCATGTTACCTAAAGAATGTGAAAAACGCATATCTTAGAATCTTTGAACGGAAAATCTTCTGGTTTTTAACTGACACTCAAAGCAACAAATAAAGCCACTATGCAATAAAACATAAAGTGTTTCATTGTTCAAAGCTCATTTGAGTAATTTTTTAACAGATTCACTTTCTAAAATTTCAACTAAAACATCGTTACCACATGGAATGAAACACCTGCATCTTGTGAAGTTAAATTTGCAATGTTTTCAATAATTTTATCAAGTGATTAAAAACGCATGATTTTATCTTTATATTCATTATCTGTATTCATACCAGTTCGTCATCAGTTGGCATTTAATTTTGCTGGATTGCCTGATAACGTTGCAATATCAACCTCGAAACCAGCATTGCTATTGGGAATAACATCAACTGGATGATTAACAGTTAAAGAGGATTTACCATTTTGCATTTAGATATATCTTTCTTCTGTAAAGACTGCTAGAATCTTTTTGTTTCCTTTGTATGGTTCTGTATAGACGGTACCATCATAATCTATCTTGTGTGAAGTATAAAGGGTCAACGAATAAGGAGATGGGAAGAATGCATCGTCTTCTGCTGCATCGGGTGCTGGTTGATCACCTGAATGGTGTGACTTGTGGATATGGTCCGGAGAGAAGCCACAGAAAAATGTAAAGGGTAAAGTATACGTGTCAAATTAATAGAAGTTAAAACAGGTGTTTTTCAAAAAAACGGCATTTTCTTTGTTTGATTACAAACTGGATATTTTGTAGATAAATAAACAGCTGTCCCCTCTACAAACTTCACCTTTCTTTTATTTCTGGTTGTGAATAGTTTTAGTAATCAATCAACATGTCAGGACTCACAAAATATTTATCAGAAAAAGCAAAGGCTAGAAAGTTCACTCACTTCTGGGATGATGCCCCAACTGCAGACAAACCACATTCGTCACCTATCTTTTTAGTCGGCGGTTGTCCAAATTACCAATTTTTCCCAGTAACATCATCAGAAATTGAACTAAGAAGTACTCCATTTGAAAAGGGTGATAAAACCTTTGATATCCTTGATAAAAATGATGATATTAAAGTTGATAATAAATTAGATTTAAGAAACGCATTACAATATTCAAGTGTAATTGGGTTTGATGAACTACGGGATCAAATTAGAACATTTGTTAAAAGAGTGGTTAGACCTACCTATGATGATTGGGATGTTGCTTGTACTTTAGGTGGGGCAGATGGTATTCATAAATCCTTTGATATTCTAGTAAATCCTGGTGATACTGTTTTATTTGAGGAATTCACTTTTACTCCAATTTTGAAAAACTTAATTGAAAAAGGTGGTATACCAGTTCCAATTAACCTAGATAATTTATTCAAGGAGGGACGTTTTGATTATTATGAATATTTAAAAAATCTATTAGAAAATTGGTCAACTTTGAAACCAAATCTATCAAAACCAAAGGCACTTTATACAATTCCCAATGGGCACAACCCCTTAGGTCTAGCTCAAAGTTTGGATCAAAAAAGGAAAATCTATCAATTAGCTGAAGTTCATGATTTCATAATCATTGAGGATGAACCTTATTCTTATTTGAATTTTAATAAATACGATGATCCAACTATAAACTATAATTTAACAAATGACGAATTTATCGATTTACTAAACCCTTCATATATGACGTTGGATACCTCAGGTAGGGTTATTAGAGTTGAAACGTTTTCAAAAGTTTATGGTCCGGGTATGAGATTAGGTTATGTTGTTTGTCATAAGGATTTTATTCCACATTTCAGTGCATCCTCCGAGATCTTTTCACGATCTCCTTCTGGTTTATCACAAATTTTTCTTAATAATACAATCATAAAATTAGGTGGAATTGAAGGTTGGATCCACTGGATTACACAAGTAAGAAATGAATATTTAAAGAGAAAAAATGTGTTTATTTCAACTTTATTTAATTCAGAAGCTTATAAAAAGGGTTATTTAAAACCAATTGATCCTGATTGCGGTATGTTTGTTTCAATTGTTATTAGCATTGACAAACACAAGCTGTTTAATGGAAAAAATTATAGTGAATTGATGGATAAATTTTATATCAGAAGTTCGGAAATTGGTGTTCTGAGTGTTCTAGGTAGAAGTATGGCAGTTGATGAGAACTTTTCATTATCAAGGTCAAATTTCTTACGTAGTGCAATTTGTTTTGTGGATAGTCATGATATTTTAGTTGAAGCCGCAAACAGAATTTCTTTATCAGCAATTGAATTTTTTGAAACTTAATCTTGTTTTTTTTTTACTCTTTGTATCCTTCAAGTTTTTTATCATCTTTTGTAACTTCATAAGCTCTTTTTTCAAATGCTTTTGTCATTAAGTTTGCAACTTTTTTTGCAAATAACGAACTAACTTGGTTATACAATTGACTTTTAAACTCATATTTCAGATTTAATATTGCAACACAATGTTTATCGTTCCCAGTATCAGGTATAATTTCCCATTCGGTTTTAAGGAAATAAAACAGGGAATGTGATATTGACTTTGCAATAACTAGCTTGGGTTTTTCACATTCTAAGTTACATGTAAATTCTTCATCAAAGGATTGAAATCCAACTCTTAAACCAGCAATGGTTGGTTGGTTAGTTTCTAAATCCCGAGTTGTTATAAAGGACGATGTACAGTACGGTATAAATTCATGATATAAATCTACTCTTGATATCAGTTGATAGATCAATGATTGTGAATGTGGGAATTTTTTCTTGATTGTGTATTTTTGTGATGTTGAAGATTCATGATCTGAAGACTTCAGTGTTTTGGCAATTTTTGAAAGGTTAAAAACCGATCTTGATTGGAAAACTTGATAACTGTGATTAAAAAGGGGTCTTCTAATGATTTGAGATATCATGATTGTTTACTTTTACCTGATACAAGTCTTACAACATTAAAAAACGGAAGATAATAGGTTGAATAACAGGCAACACGAAACTCAACTGAAAAAGAAAATCTTTCAGCGAATCAAACCCCATTGGCACATGTTGAAGATTTACAATTTATTTGATCTTTCTATTTAACTTTCGGATGTGTTTGTTTCCACTTCGACGAATAACAACATGCTTTGCAATCCATTTAGCAAAGCAATTTTGTATCTATGTGCCGTATCTGGCATGGATTCTGCATCCATTAAGACATTGATGTGTTTGTTTCTTTCCTTTCCAATTAGTGCTGTTTTCAAAAGATTACCCGATTCGAATTATGGACTGAAGAATTTCTATATTATTGGTGCCAGTACAATGTATATCTTCTTCATTTTGGAAATTTATCAAGGATTTTTTGTTATTTTAGGTAATGCATTATTTACTTACTTTTTGACTAAATATTATACGTCAAGATTTATGCCTTGGGTTAACCTTATAGTTTTAATGGGTGTTTTATGCTATAATCATATTTATCAACAATTTCATATTAAGGATTTAAATCCTGGTGAAATTGACTTTACTGGTGCACAAATGGTTATGGTCATGAAATTAAGTGCATTTGGTTGGTCTTATTGGGATGGTCAACTATTTAAAAAGAATAAAGAAAAGTTTGAAAATAATTTAAATGTTTACCAAAAGAGTAGAGCAATTCTCAATCATCCAAGTTTAATTTCTTATTTGGGTTACGTCTTTTTTTATGCTTCACTAATCACTGGTCCATCATTTGATTACGCAGATTATGAAAAATTTATTTTAACTGATTTGTTTAGTGATGTTCCAGATTCGAAAAAGCCAGGAAAAAAAACAAAACGTAAAATTCCTAAAAGTGGTAGAGTCGCTTTGAAGAAAGTTTTACAAGGTTTAATGTGGATCGGAATGTTTGCTTATTTAACGCCAAGATTTACCTTGGAAGATGTTTTATCAACAAAATTTACTGGTAAATCATTCATTTACAAAATATTTTACATTTGGCTTTTCGGTTTTGTTGCAAGATTAAAATATTATGCCGTGTGGCTGATCAGTGAAGGTGCATGTATTGTTGTTGGCTTAGGTTATAATGGTTATGATGTAGGAAAAGATAAATTATACTGGAATAGAGTTCAAAATATTGATCCGCTTGCCTTTGAATCTGGTCAAAATGTTCATGATTGTCTTGAAGCTTGGAATATGAACACCAATAAATGGTTAAAAAATTTTATTTATTTAAGAACTTGTACAAGAGACAAAAAGACAAACAAATTGAAAGTTGGAATCATCCCAACAGTTATAACTTTTGCAACTTCAGCCTTTTGGCACGGTACTTTACCAGGTTATTATTTAACATTTATTCTCGGAGCATTCATGCAAAGCGTTGGTAAAATTTTCAGAAGAAATTTTAGACCAATTTTTGCATCAAAGGATAATTCAAATGTTTCTAAATTTAAGATTTATTATGATATTTTTTCATGGGTTTTAACACAATTGACATTTGGATATGCAGTACTACCGTTTTTAATTTTAGACTTTAATAACTCAATACTAGTATGGAAATCAGTTTTTTTTTGGGGTCATGTTGGATGCTTTACAACTATATTTTTATTTAACGGGCCATTTGGTAAACCAATCAGTAAATTTATTAAAAAATATCATCTAAATAATAAAGAAATTAAACAAACTGAGGGAGATGATGTATCTAATGTTCCGATTGCCCTTAAATTGGCGACATTAAAAGACCAGTTTGACTCAACAACTGATCTCTTAGAAGTTATGAAGAATGCAACAGGAAACAAAACCGCTGAATTGCCCGAATTTGATAACCAAGATGAATTACAAGAGTGGCAAGTCCTTGAATTTGACAACTTTGAAAATGATTTATTGAAACTCTCCAAAGAATTCGATGAATGGAAAAAAGAAACTTTACAAGGTAAAGAACCTAAACAGATTACAGATGAAGAAGTAAATCGTATGAAATCGGCATTAAAGAAGTTGGAAGATGATATTGTATTACTTGCTCAAAATCTTGGAAAGAAATAGACTAAAGTTTTTTATGTAGCTTTTATTAATACATTCAGTTTATAACGCATGCAGCTCTAACAAAACTTCGAGGCTCTTTAAATAGTTAGAGAACTATAACATTAGTTATGAAATTTTATAAACGTTTACTTATCGGCAGAGAAAGGTGGAAGTGCAATTGAACCCTTTTGTTCAACAAGACGGGTGTAACATTCAGGACGTCTATGTCTTTCAAAATCAAACATCTTTTGCTTACCAATAATGGTTTCGTCAAGATCAATTTCACTAACCATAACGTCATCATCTTCAATTTCAGATTGAACAACGGTTCTTCCAGTAGGGTCAACAATAATTGAACCAGCAAGTAAGTTTTGACCTTCTTCATTACCACATTTACCAACAGAAACCGCATAACATGAGTTGAAGTAAGCATTTGATTTCACGGACAAATCACTATGATATTGTCTCAAAGTTTTATCTTCTTTGTCTCCAAACAAGCCAACAGCATTGGCAACGGAATTGTAACCAACTAACATTAGGTCCATGCCTTGCAGACCATAGGATCTCCAAGCTTCAGGCCATCTTCTATCATTACATATAAGCATACCAACAGTTGCATCAATCCATTCGGGATTGGTTCTGACAGCTTGGAAACCTAAATCACCATATTCAAAATATCTCTTTTCTAATTGTTGGAATGGGACACCTTCAATTGGTTCAACGAAACCTGGTAAATGAACTTTTCTATATTTATTTACAATTTTACCTTCATTATCCACTAAGATACTTGTATTAAAATGATGGCCATCTTCAGTTAATTCTGCGTAACCTAAATAAAAACCAATACTTTTTTTCTTGGATAATTCAAATAATGGTCTACATGGACCTTCAGCAATATCACCCTTTTCAAAGTAAGAATCAACTTCTTCCCGTGATTCAATTAACCATTTTGGGAAAAACGTAGTTAAGGTTAATTCTGGAAAGACAGCAAGTCTTGCACCTTGATCAGCAGCTTTTTCTAGCAAACCACAAAGTCTTTGAACGGTATCTTCTCTCTTGGCAGCTCTTGCAATCGGACCAACTTGAATTGCAGCAATCTTAAATTTTCTAACACCTACCATTGTATGTGTTTTTGTTGTACAAAACGATAGAGTAAATCCAGTACAGACATCATCCTGGATTAGGAATCAAAAGTTTATTTATAAAACATCAGTATCACTCAAACTTCCTGATAAAACGGAATCAGTTAATCAACCGGATAGGCCCGTCGACTTTGCCGGCGGAAACATTTCAACTTTCAGTCTCTGATAACGGTTTTTCGTTTTTCTTTTTCTCACTTTTCCAAAACTTGAACTTTGAATTTTGAAAGTTCAGAGTCCCGGTTTCGACTCTGGTGGTGTCTTTGTTGTAAGCTTTTTGACTAGTTAACTCTGGTTTCCACCCGTTGTTTAGTGTAGTTCTTTTGTGACTATTTCTTCGTGTAACCACAAAAATGATTCAAAAAGTTAGCTGGAATGATATCAATCAAAGCGGTAACAAATTGTTATCCCCAGCCATGAAAAGTAATGGCCACGTTTTCACATCTGGTGCTTTAGGTGTTGATGCAAATGGTAAAATGCCAGAAAGTGTTGCTGAACAAACTGAACTTGCAATCAAGAACTTAGAAAGAGTTTTAATTGCAAGTGACTCTTCATTGGATAAAGTCTTGAAGGTTTTACTTTTTGTTGCTGATGCATCCTATGCTGCAGAAGTTAATAAAGTCTACGCAAAATATTTTACTACCCAACCAGGTCGTTCATGTATTGTTGTCGGTTTCCCAAACCCTAAAGTCAAAGTCGAGCTTGAATGTATTGCAGAATGCTCTGATTTGAAATCCAAACTATAGTTTATTTACTTCTATATTCTGTGTAATCAATCATCTTAAGACAGTACACAGCATAACTCAGTAGTCAAGCAACTGACTATTTTCCGTACTTCCAATCAAAATACCAGCATTTTTTTTTATTTCTTTTCTTATCAGTCCAAAACGGGTAATAAAAATTGAAAACTGGGAGAAAGAAAATCCGGGAATTTCATACCAGTTCACCGGTTTTCGGATGGCATGCTGGTTTCACCCTGCAATTCTTCTTTTTTTGGTATATTAAGCTTGGTTTCCTAATTGATTTACAAAGTCAAATTTGAATGTATTGCATCTACAGCATATAGTTCTTGAATTTTAATTAAGACCACAATAAAATAACGAGATGATTTACGATTTAGTCATTTACAACGGATTAGTCGTTACAGCATCAGACGTTTTGCCTAATGTTTTCATTGGTATTAAAAATGGTATCATCGACACAATTACAGCAAGTAAAATTACCGGTAAGAAAGAAATAGATGCAGAAGGTGGTTTTATTATGCCAGGGGGGGTTGATTCCCATGTTCATATTGATCAAGATAATGCACCTGCCGGTGATAACTTTGAGTTTGGGTCAAGATCTGCAATTGCCGGTGGAACAACTACGATGATTCCATTTGCAGTTCAACCAAAAACTGAATATGATTTATTTAAAATTGTTGACGATTATCACGGCCGAGCTGCAAAGAACGGTGGTGCATATTGTGATTATGGTTTCCATTTAATTATTTCTGAACCAACGGAAGAAATGTTAGAAAAGACCTTACCTGAGATTTGTCAAAAGGAATCTATTTCTTCTGTTAAAGTTTACACCACTTATCCAAAATTGAAGCTAACTGATAGCCAACTTCTAGACATATTTTTAACTAATAGGAAAAATAATATCACAACAATGGTTCATGCAGAAAACTCTGATATTATTGATTTCATTAATAATAAACTTTTGTCAAAAAATTTAACAGCTCCATTCTATCATACTATTTCAAGACCAAAAATTGCAGAAGATGAAGCATCATATCGTGCAATTGCATTAGCAAACACCGTAGATGTTCCAATGCTTTTAGTCCACATGTCATGCGAGGCTAGTTTAGACCATATCAAAAAGGCACAAAATAATCTTTTTCCAATCTTTGCTGAAACTTGTCCTCAGTATCTATTTTTGACAGGTGAAAACTTAAAACATGATTGTTTTAATCATTCTAATCATGATGATAAATTTCAAGGTGCAAAATACGTTTGTTCTCCTCCTTTGAGACCAACTAGAAAAGATCTTGAAGGTGTCTGGAAACATTTAATTAATGGTACAATTACAGTTTTCAGTAGTGATCATGCACCATCAAAGTATGATCACCCGTTAGGTAAAATGAAAGGTTTGGTTGATGGTATTCCGCATTTTAATACCATTCCAAATGGATTACCAGGGATTGAAACCAGATTACCATTATTATTTTGTTATGGTGTTGAAACTGGACGTATTACTCCGCAAAAATTTGTTGAATTGACTTCAACAAATCCTGCAAAACTTTATGGTTTAAGTGAATCAAAGGGTACGATTGGTGTTGGTATGGATGCTGATATAACAATTTGGTATCCGAAAAATAAACTTGAAAAATTCGATTTAACAAATGATATGTTACATCACAGTATTGATTATACACCTTATGAAGGTATGTCATTTAGTAATTGGCCAAGATATACAATTTTACGAGGTAATATTTGTTTTGATAGAGATAACGGTGGTGTCATTGGTGGTAAGATTGGTTCATATTTGAAAAGAAAGGGTAGCGTATTGGCAGGCCCAACACAACCATTAAACCCACTCCTTGAATGATTTTTTTATATAGATTAAATAAATAGACCTTAACTTCATTCAATTTTTCATTCAACCACGTAATATTTTTTGAGCTCAAACCACGCTGTTGAAGATACTAAGGTTTTTGTTAGGAAAATTAAGCCATACAAAGCCGTTTTTTTGTTTTTTTACGTTATCGATATTGTTCAAAAACTATAAGTGAATCTTCAGTACAAATTATATACATTTTAGTAATAATTATACAGGCAAAATTATTTTGGAAAACTAAACAATTTCAAAAAATTTAAAAAATAAATCAATCAGATAATAGTTTATAGAATGTAAAACAATATATATTTAAGCATGTTGTAAAAACGAATCATCTCTACGCTTTTCGAGTAAATATTCCGGTTGAAATGCCATATACATACTTTCTGGATCGGCACTTATAAAATTAGTGTAAGCAGCTTCACTTTCACCAATAATCTTCTTCTTATAAACATCATTCTCAGCAGCATTAACCATCATTTGAATTTTACATGATCTTTCTAATAACGTGAACAAATACGCAGCTTCATCAACAGTTTCACCAACAGTCAATAAACCATGGTTTTGCATGATCAAAGCACGGCCATTATCACCAACACATTTAGCAATACGTTCACCTTCTTCCTTTTCAACTGCAGTACCACCAAAATCTGCATAAACTGCATGACTTTTATAGAAGTAACATGAATCTTGGTTTAACATTTCTAATGGTTGACCATAACAAGAGAAAGCTCTACCCCAAACAGAGTGTGTGTGACAAGCAGCATTAATATTTGGTCTAGCTTTATGTAAAGCGGAATGAATTGCAAAACCAGCTGCATTAATTGTACCTGCAGTATTACCACCAATAATATTACCATCAATATCAATATGAATCATGTCTGCAGCAGAAACCATTGAAAAATGAACACCTAATGGATTAATCCAAAAAGTTTCTGGATCAACAGGATCTCTGACTGAAATATGACCAGCAGTTCCTTCAGCAAAATCCTTTCTACCAAAAACTCTAAATGCTCCCGCCATATGCTCCAAAATCCACTCTCTCTTTTTATAAGGATCATCAAATGTAGGTATTTTGTGTGGATTTCCATTACCCATAGCCATATTGGAAGCACCTCTTTTTTGCATTGCATAACCTCTATCGGAAGATGGAACTATTGTTGTTGGAACTTCAGTTGCAGTTCCTTTTTGGGTAGTAGTTTGTGACATTATCTATTGTGGGTGTTAGTTATCAGAGCAAGAAATTAAATACTTGGTGTATAGAAATCTAATTACAACAAAGAGGCGGTATATATATTTTTGAGCAACATAACAACTCTTATAATCACTTTTTATACTGATAGTTTGATTCCGGAGAAGATAGTAGTCCTAGTCCGGCAAAAAAAGGTGGTTTCCCGGATTTGAAAGATTTCCGAAATTTTCAAATTTTCAAATTTTCAAATTCTTGAGATTTCCTGTTATCTAATCAGCAAAATTGAAACATCAAAAATATGAAGTATCATTTTTTAGCCGTTTCATTTCCCGCCGGAATGATAATGGTGAATAATGGATATTGATATAAGATGTGTTTTTTTTTCAATTTTTGTGACGTTTATTGTTTAAAGTTTTTTGAATAGAAAGAAAGTAATATTAGATTTATGAAAAAGTTTATAAAAAAAAGTCTCTAAAAGTAAAAAAGATGAAGAGTATACAGTACAAAAATCAGCTCTTAGATGTATTTCCCAAATCATCCAATGAAATAACATCAGTAACTACTTGACTTTTGGTTTCATATTGAATAGAACCCGTGGAAACTGATGAAATTTGGTAGTTACTGGACCCAACACCATTAATTGGTTCATCATCATCGAAAAATCCATTGTTATCCTTCATGTATTCAAAACTAGTAGGAGTATCTTCGTGGCCAGCAGGATAGATTGTTGGATTTGCAAGTTTTCCAAAAATTGTGTAAAAAATTATTGCAGCAAAAGTACACATTAACCATCCAATATAATTCATGTGCAAACAAGCTGGTGAATATTTTTTTGGGTGAATTGCAGCTGCTAAACCTGGAATACCTAAAGCCATTGAAAATAACCAAGCCAAACAACCCCACCAATTGACACCTTTATAGAAATAGTAAATACCATTCGGATTTCTTGTATAGAGTGATGGAGTATGATAATTACCTTTCCTCACAAAATAATAATCAGCTATCATACAGCCTAAAATTGGTCCAACAAATAAAGTATAACTACCAAGGAATGTAAGGAAAGTGGCTGCATTTTTTAACATTTTCCATGGAACAATACCCCAGCAAATACATGCCATCAAAATTTGGCCTCTTCTAATATTTATATATTTTGGAAATAAACCTGTCATATCTGCAGCAAATGGTAATGCGTTACCAAATAAATTGGTTCCCATGTTACCTATACAGAAAGCACCGGCAACTAAACAACAACCTGTTCTTGCACCTGCTGTCCAATGTTCATTCAAAATACCATTAAGTAAATCCCATAATGACCAATATGCAACACCTGAAACTCTATAATATGAAGCGACTGCAACCATGGCAAACAATTGAATAGCAACTTTACTTAACATAAAACCAATAAATTGTGGTAATAACGGAGATGATGTTTTCTTTGAGTATCTTGCAACATCAGGTTGATTGATAATCATTGCCGAAATTGAACCAAGGATGGAATTCATACACATCATAAAACTCCAACCAACTTGTGCAGTTTCAGTCTTAATTTTAATACCTAAATCAAAATTTCCAGGTCCTTTACCTGCAACAACACAATAAATGAAAATACCTAAAGTAGCCCAAGGTAAAACTAATGCTTTAAATGTAAAAAAATGTCTAATTTTTGTTGGATGAATAATCATAACCGGCCATTGACAAATCCAAAAAAGCAAGAAAGCAACCATTAGTCTAGTGGTAATACCCTGATCCGCTGAAATATGGTTTGTTATATTCCACCATTTATGGCCAAAGATACATCTTAAGACAACATCTAATAAGCAACCACCATAGTAAGTTTGCACTGCAAACCATAAAACGGCAACGAAACCCCTAATAATAACAAACAAATAGTAACCCCAAACACCAAATGTTGATCTCAGTAACACTGGATAACCAACATGGTAAACAGCACCAGCTCTTGAATTCCACATAACAAAAAGACCGCCAATCAAAGTTGCAATAACAGATGCAATCATTGTTTTCCAATAAACAATACCAGTATTTCTAATTAATGAGGCACCAGAATTCCAAATAGTAACGTTCAAAGAGGATTGAAACCACACTAAAAAGAAATTATACGTTCTCCAAGTTCTATTCTCAACATTTGTTGGATCTAAATCTGTATTACTTCTGATACCATATTCCTTAACTTCGGCAGTATCTTTAAGTGAAAATTTTTCATCAATAGTAGCTAACCAACCCATTGAATTTGTGATAATGTGAATAGTTATTAGTAGAAAATAAATAGAAAATAAATAGAAAATGAAGATCAAGTTAATTTTCAACGTATGCCGTTTCTGAAAAAAGAAGAAAAAATAAAGACTTTATATAATCTTCCGAAACCTGAAAAGCCGGATGCAAATGTTAGTGTTTCCAATTCAGGTTTTTTACCTTTCAAAGATAACAACTAGTGCAAGGGACTCAAAAAATTACGATACAATAAGCCGCCCCGTGCAACTGCCAAAGTGAAAAAAAACCGATAACGCTTCAAATTATTGAAAAATCACGTCTCTCTTTTAGGAAATGCGTCTTATCCGGGAAAAGTAGATTGTTTCTCCGGAGAGCACTTGATGTTGTTTTCCATTTTTATTACGTTATCTTTATGGTGTAAATAAACCATGATGGCAAAGCTGTATTACGGCGCCGTTCTGAAGCTTTTCCGACAAGAAGAAGTAGATGTTTGTGATATTTGAAAAAAATATTCACAAACAATATATATTAATCACAAATACAAGGGCCTTGTTTTCCCTTTCCTTAAAGCTGTAATCTCCAAAACTATAAACTGCACCTAAAATTATGACCACAGACGACGCAAAAAAATTGGAATCTTTACCTTTTGCAAAGGGAAAGTTTGTCGATTCTATCAATCCATGTGATGCTCAAAAAATATTGTTATTAAATCCAAATTCAACTAAATTAATGACTATTAATTGTATCAAAATGGTTGAACAACATTTACCAGGTGACGCAATTGTTTATGGTTATACTGCACCGAAAACTGCACCGACAACTGTTGAGGGTCACTTAGATGGTGTTATTTCATCTGCTGATGTCATAAGAGATGCTTATGACTTAATAAAGCAAGCAGATGCTTGCCTAATCGCTTGCTTTTCTGATCATCCATTAATTAACTGTATCCGTGAAGAGTTTGACATGCCAACTTGTGGCATAATGGAAGCGGCAATTTATAATGCAAGAATAATTGGTGGTAGATTTGGTATTGTTGCAACTGTTTATAGATCATCAATTAGACATGCTGATGCGGTTAGAAATTACGGTTTGGAGGGTAATTGTGCTGGTCTTCTTTCAACTGGTTTGAAAGTTGCCGAACTGCACACAAAACCAAGAGACGAAGTTTTGGATATTATGAGAAATGTTGCAACTAAACTAGTTGTTGAAAAGGATGCAGATGTAATTCTTTTAGGTTGTGCTGGTATGACTGATATGAAAGAAGCAGTTGAAGATGCCGTTCAACCTCACGGTGTTATTGTAATTGATGGGGTTGTTGCAGGCATTAACCTTTTATCAGGTATCGTTCGTTCTGGTTTAAAAACATCGAAAAGGGGTTTATTCTGTAGTTCACTTGAATCACGTAAATCCCGTAATCAGGATTGGCTTTAGTGAATTTTTGTGTAGTTTAAATAGAATCTATAATATTAAATCTGCTTTTCTAGATTGTTTCTATTATGAATAAATTAATTAGTTAAACAGTAAAAAATCATTAACAAAAAAATGATTATTTGATAAAGTAGCTTACAAAAGTAGTACAAAAAAATTATAGCTTTGATAAAAAGCCATTAAGAAGATTTAAAACCAATTCAGCTGCACCCCAGCTCATTTCAAATCCTGAGCTACCAAAACCATAGCAGTGTATAATTTCAACACCATCAATAATTTCTCTATCTAAACGAATACCACCATTTCTCATTGGTCGAAAGCCTACATTAATTTTTTTAACATCTAAAGTTGGTTCACCGTTTTTATAGATAACAAGTTCTGGAAATCTTTGAATTGCATTCCTAATTAATTCATCTTTATCGTCCATGTCAGGATTTGAATTGAGATTATTTGCTTGTCTTGTACCACCAACAATAATACCACCATCAAATGGACGTGGAATAACAAAAGAAAATTTACCATCTGAAAGTCTATAAGTAATTGTTTTATGTTTATAAGAGCATTTCTTTGGTGGTCTAACTAACAATGTTTGCCCACGTACTGCATAACAATCTGGATCATAACCACCCATATAATTTAAACCCATACCCGAACAATTGATAATTTTATAATTAGGAAAAAGATGAGAAACTTCTTTTAATGAAACTAAAGTACTTGTGATAAATTCAACATTATAAAACATTTTCAATCTTCTTTCTAAAAATTGCAAATAGATTGGTGAATTAAGACACCATGAATCATATTTTGCACCAAACTTAACATTCAAAGGTAATTTTGATTTTGAAATAATTTCAAAATTTTTCAAACCATCTGCATAACCAGGACTTAAATTTTCGTATAGTTCTTCATTGGCTTCCACATAATCAACACCTTCCATGAAAGTAACAGAAGATTCTGGGAAATCTTTTGAAATTTTTTTAAAAATTGTGAATGATTTTCTAGTTAATGGGAAATCTTTTAAATCATCATCATTAGTTGATGGAAATGGTCTAAAATGTGCACCCGCCCATGGTGATGTATAATCAATCTCATCATTAAAGTTAGACGGGAATCTGTTTGCAATTATTTTAACAGCGTAACCATTTTCTGCAAGGATCCATGCATTGGTTAGACCAATGACACCTGCTCCAACCACAATAATTTCCTTAGTCATGTTTTCTGTGATGGGACTGATAGCAAACTATTACGCAATGTTCAATTTAGTGTTGAAATGTTTAATGGTACTTTTCATAGACTAAACAAATAGCAACAAGTTCATTTTTTTACAAGGTGATTCGATCATATATAAAAAAAAAGATGAAAGTTCAAGAACAACTCCCAGAAACTTCGGTATTCATTTCAAAACTCACCCTATCCTTATCAAAAAAAAAGCTAAAACGTAATTTTTTTAAAAATATCACTCGGAAAACGTGACTGACTTTTCCGAGTTACTTGTTCGTAGGATCCCAAAACTGTAAATTGTTAGTTAATTCATTCCATGTATCCGGAGACACATTGTTACGGAATGATGTAAAATCACCGATTGTATCATTATATGTTGTATCCATGTCATTTAGAAAAGAAACAAAATTATCCGGACTTATTGTTGTGGTGAGTGCAGTTTTATCACCTTTGAATTGTTGTTTAGCATCATGATTATTTTGCAATGAGTTTGCGACTTGACCTGTATAATTCGAATTATTGTTGGTGGTATTGTTATCATTATTACTATTGTTGTTGACGGTATTATTGTTATTACTGCTGATATTATGGCTATTATTATTGATATTCCTATCACTATTGTATCTTTCGTAACTCAACGATGAGGCTGAGTTTGAATAATTTACAGGTCTTTTGTAATTTTCTTCTAAAGATCTATGATAGCTATCATTTTCATGTTCAGTATGACCATGATTACTCTTATTATCATTACTTAATTGATCTTGATATGATGGACTACTTTCAAAATTCGATGCATATGTTGGAATTTTTGATAAAAGTTCATCTAATTCAACCAATTTATGCTCGTTATCCAACGCAGTAAAATTCCCTACATCTTTCATATATTTATTAATGAGTCTACCTGTTTCTGTTTGAGAATAAACATTACCAGCAAAGCTGCAAATTGTTAAAATAATCAGAGCCGAAAAACAAAATTGTGCATCCCAAAATCCGAAAGCTGATAACCAATCATTATTTTTCAAGTTATTCAATATATCAATACTTAAAATCGAAGCATTAATACACCTCGATACAACTTTTTTGATAGAGTCTGTTGGTTGAACATGACCTTTGAATAAAGATAATAATAAAGGTCTGGTTGTAACAATAATGTATTGATTTAAACGTAAATATAAATTTGCAGTTGATCTATTATCTGAAATTAACAGGTTATTTTTAATTCTATTTGGTAAAATATCTTGTAATCTATCAAATTGTTCCACACAATCCAAAACTTTTTTGACCTTAATTGACGTTGAGCCTTTATTGGGTGAATAAACATTTTTCATGACCGACCCTAAAATCGTTGCTAGTTTCACATTATACCCCATTAGTTCAATATTAAAATTATCATTCAAATTGACCATATTTTCATCAGGAAAATCAACATCAACATCTTCAATTTGCGCATGAGTTGGATGACCTAAATTTGAGCACCAAATATTATCCATAATGAAAACCGTCCACCATAATCTCTTTCTTTTCTCTCTTTCAATATTTGAAATGAAAGGCATATTCCTATGTAAGCCTTGAATTAAAGCAGATCTCATGGCTAAACCGTAAAAGGAGAATGCAGCATTTGCGCTATTCAAACCTTGTAGATAGAAGGCAATCAAAAGTAAAGTTTGAACAAATTCTAGGGTTGGCTCTTCATAACTTGATTTATATAACCTCATTGCAGCAATGTAGAATCCCATTCCGGGTATTTTATCATTGGGAGAATAGTTTATATATTGTTCACCGACTGCTAAAGTTATTAAAAAATAACAAATCCATAGAGGTTTTTTATCTTTTAATTTTTCATATGCTTCATCAATTTGTTTATAAAAATCATTTGCATCAAATAAATAATATTCATGACTTAAAAATTTAATAACTTTGTCGACTAACTCTAATGCATACGCTTTATCGGGTAACATCACAATACCAGAAAATGAGGAGTCTAAGGTGGGATCTTTGAAAAAATGTCGTCTTTGGGATAGTGGTGAAGAGTAAGGAGATAGAGATTTATCATTATGCTGACTTATTTCAAAAAGATGAGATTTTAGTTCAGAATCAAAAACTTGTCCTGAAGAAGAACCAAAATAAATCGAAGTATTGCTTGAAGACTTTGAATTAAACGGTATTATTGCTTCGTCGTCATCATGATTTATTGCTTCATTGTCAATAATTTTATTTTCGTTGTACGTAGATAGATTGCTTGCCTTTTTTTCAGTTGCTGAATTGTTTGCTATTAAAGAGGGATTTGCAGAATTCATGGTAACAGCTCCAATTTCATCAACTAAATCATCTTCATCGCCGAGACTCCGTATATTTTTATGTATTGAAACTTGATTGTCGATTAGCAAATTTTGTTCCTCCAACTTCTTTTCTAAAAAACTTATTCTATTTTTCAACTTGTTCATTTGCGATTCTAATATTGTAACCTTTTTATCTCTCTGTGGATAAATACATTCTTTATTGGAAGCAAGACAATTTTGACATATTGGTTTATCACCAGAACATTTACTTTTCTGAGAACGGCACCTCAAACATGCTAAATGCGCTCGTCCAATACACCTGACAGCTATAGGTTTAACATCCAAGCAATTGTTTCTTTCTGTCATGTTCTATAAATATTAAACAGTGTCAAACAAAAGGGGACACGTCCAATAACACGAAACAAAGCTTGTGAAAACCAATAGAAGCATGATCGAAATAATAACAATCACCTTCATGTTTGATTCGCTCAGAATTCTTCAAATTTTTTGAAACAAAGAGATAACAATTTAGATCCTAAAATGGCAATTCGTCATTATATACTAATATGATAATAAAGGAATACTATCAATGGATAAATAAGAGATTTGATGGTAATTACAAAAGTTTTTCTTGTGTATAAAGTTGCGTAATTTTGTGCAAACATAACTCATATTGCGTTTTCTTAAAGAAGAACTGAAAAGAAATGAAACCAAGACTCCAAGGGAAAGAACATATCATCGGTATCTTCATCTAGTGTCAATGATGTACATCATTTTATGGTACTAAAATGAAGGGACACAAGGTTGAATTGAATAAAATAATACACCAAAAGCAAAAGCAAACTATAAAATAAGAAGTTTCTGTAACAAACAGACAACTACTATTCAAGTAAAATCACTCATCATCGGAATCTAATAAGTCCAGCCCAGTCATTACAGATGTGGAATCAGTTTTAGTGATTTTATCAATAGATGCGGATCGTTGTGGTAGGAATTCATCATCCGATTCATCATCGACGTTATTTGTCGTTGTCTCATTTTTTTCATCATCTATATCCATCTTATCATTAACTGTATCTGGCGGGATGTAATCTTTGCCATAGTTTTCCGAATTTATAATTTTTTCTGGCATCATGGAAACAATTGCTAAATTGCCTCTACGCATATTATCATCACCGGGCCATATAAAGTTATTTGGTAGTAAAAACCCATCATACGTCCTTGGAATTTTGGAAAATTTAGATAATTTTAATGCATATGATAGAATCGCCCTTGTATCTTCAATATCCGGATTAAAAGTTTCATTAGGTTGAATGTTATTTATTGGCTTTGAAAAATCAGGTTTTGGTAAAGTATCCAAACTTCGTTTACATTCAACCAATGTATGCAAAGTGTCCTTTAACCTGACGGATAATTCTGAGTCTAGTTGCTGCTGTGATGTGTCATAATTAGCATAAGACTTAGTTCGTTTTTGTAATTCTTCAATTTGTGATCCTATATTGTCAGAATCTTGGATGATACTTGATGCAAGAGAAGTATTTGGGGTATAAAGTTGTATCGACTCAGCAAGTGCAGTCATGTCCTTTTCGAAATCTCTGAGCGGGTCCATTTCCATTTCTGCTGTGTTCATAATTCAGTTATTGCCCATAGCTTGTATCTGGTGTCAAACCGTCATTAACTTATTAAATACAAACAATTATTGAAGTATTGTTGAAGGTTATCAGAAGTAGAGTCGATCGACGCTCCAGAACTCAGTTGAAGGCTTCACACTGTACATACTTGTGATTATCGTATGAACTTGTATCTTACTACCACCTACACTTTTTATTCTACAAGTAAGACATCGATGAATGTGCCATGTGCCAAAGAATAGGACATATATTCAGATTGGTGTGTCTCAAACCGCCAAATAGCACAAATTTCCCCTTTTTAGCAATTTGTGAATTTTTTATTTTTTTTTATTTTTTTATTATTTTTTTTTTTTTTTTAATTTCCAATTTGGAGTTTTGAATTTCATTAAACTTCTTACTATAGAATGGAAAGACGAAAGACTAGAATAGAATAGAATAGAATAGTAGACAGAAAAGAATAATCAACAACCAATTAGGCCTGTCCAACAGTTTGTTCTTAGCACTAAAGCAAACATCTTCTATCATGGACTACACTGAATACAACAACGGTTTTGAACACATCATCAAGGAGGGCTCTTCTAACCTTATGGAGGCGGATTTCAATGGCTACTTACACCCGGCTACCGGCGATCCAGCTTCTTTGGATAACGATTTGTGTGACTTCACAACTGCGTTGAACATGGATCCGAACATGAGTATGGCTATGGATCTAAACACAGACCTTGCAACTAATACCGATTCTTTATATCCAACTGCTAATAATGAGAACAACAATACCTTCAACAATGTTCCATTCAACTTAAATGAGAATACAACCACAACCGCCACACCACCGACCACAACGCCAACTGCAACTAGCAATGAGAAAAAGAGTAAAAAATCCACCTCAACAACAACGATACCAAGTTCTGAATCATCTGGTACTAATGAACCATCAGAAGAAGTGCTATATCAACGACGTAAAGCACAAAATAGAGCTGCACAAAGAGCGTTTAGAGAACGTAAAGAAGGTAAATTGAAGGAATTGTCAGGTAAGTTACAAGATGCAGAAGTTGAGCGTGAAAAGCTAGAGGAACAATTAAACGATTTAAAACAAAAGAATTTGATGTTGGATATGCAGAATCAGCTATTACAAAAACAACAGAAACAAATTGATAGTATACCTGGGGATAATCACAATGAGAGTTACATTACTAAAAGTCCGTTTGATAGTATAACGAATGATGAAGATAATAACACCAGTTTAACAAATTTAACCAACACTAGTATCAATAAAGTGTTAACATTCAAATTCCCAAATACGAACAAATGTGACTTTATTGATGGTACTATTGATTGGGCAAAATACGGTCGAGAAAACATTTCAGCTTTTGAAGCAAACAAATTGGGTGAATCATATAATCATAATAAAGAAAAAGTATTAACCATTAGTGCAGTTTGGGATTATTTGGTAGAATTTAATGAGTTAAATGATGATTTATCATTAGATATACCTGGTATAATGAATAGTCTAAGAGGTGGTGAAGTATGTCATGGTTTTGGACCTGCTTATCCAATTCGTTTGGTTAATGAGATTATCTTGAATCATGTTGACGAAAGTGAATAAACCTCAAGTATAATTAATTTATCACTTGGTAATTTGGAGATTCAGTTACTTCATGTTGTCTTTTGTATAATATTTTCTAGTGATTTTACAATACAGTTATTAAAAAAACAATAAATGATTTGAAATATATTACGTATTTTTTTTAAAAAAAAAAAAATAAAAAAAAGCTAAAAAAAAGGTTTATAAAAATAAAAAATACCCCATGAGGAATATTTCTATTTAAAAAGTTGATGTTATGTTGGAAAAATTATATTGACACACTTCTACTAAATAATTTAAGCGGAAGCAGTCATAACTTGCCAAACTCTGATTAAATCATCAGTGTAACCAGAGAATAAGTTTTGACCATCAGATGACCAAGCTAAAGAGACACATTCTGGAGTCTTACCTTCAGCAACTTCTGGTTGTAATTCATCAGATAATTCTCTATCTTGTAAGTTGAAAATCTTGATTGAAGTAGAAGTTGCAGCTGCTAACCAGAATCTGTTTGGAGAGAAAGCTAAAGCGTTAATTTCATCACCTGCATTTAAAGTGTAAAGGACTTCATTGTTTGATAAGTCCCATAAGATGATTGAACCATCCTTACCACCGGATGCACAAAGGGATCCATCTGGGGAAATGGTGATGTTTGAAACGTAACCGTTGTGACCAACGAAATCGGATAATAATTTGTTCTCATTCATATCCCAGGTCTTTAAACAAAAGAAAAGTAAAAAAAATAAGCATAATAATAAATGTTAGTATTTTCATTCAGAAAAAAAAGTCAATTTATTCTGTAATTTTTTTATCAATTGAAATAAAAGTTAAACCATCAGAGATCTTGGTGATAATTTAATGTCTCATTCACTCAAAGAGTGTCTGAAGTAGCAAATATTATTTCTAACATCATATGGAATATTCAATTTGATAACAAAATCACGGAAAAAATAAAATAAAAGAAAAAAATAAAAAAACATACCTTAACAGTCTTATCCCAACCAGCAGAGAAAACAATTGATTCCTTAGATGGGGAACATTCAACGGAAGAAACCCAGTCTTGGTGGGACTTTAAGGTTTCAACACAGTGACCTAAAGCATTCCAGACCTTAACGGTCTTATCTCTTGAAGCAGAGACGAATTGTCTAACAGAACTTGAGATAGAAACGGACATAACATCACCAGTGTGACCATCAAATCTGGTAACACATTCACCATCTGCAATTTTCCATAATCTTAAAGTCTTATCCCAAGAACCGGAAAGAGCGTACTTACCATCTGGAGTTAATTGACAATCTTCAACAATGTGAGAATGACCTCTAAGAGCCTTCTTTGCAACACCGTATTGATTTTCGTCTCTAGTTAATTGCCAGACAATTAAAGTCTTATCTCTTGAAGCAGATAATAATAAATCTGGGTTAGCTGGACAGGTGGAAAGGGAAGTGACCCAACCGTTGTGACCTTGTAAGGTACCTCTAAGAACTAAAACTTCTTGGTTTTCAGACATTGTGATAGTTGATGAAGAGAGAAATAAAGAAACAAAACCCAACTAAGAGAAAAAGAGATGAAATCAACTACTGAAATGGTGGTATTCATGTTGAAAAATGAAAAATGAAAAAACAAACTGCGTCTGCGATTTTGAAAAAAAAAAAAAGGTCTTGCCCTTGTTCTCTACACGTGACGCTCAAAACCCTCCTGGCTTGTAATCATGTTTTTTTTCTAGAACATCATTAATTGTACAAGTTCAACAAAAGTACTTGTATCATAGTTGATAGCAACTACACAACATGGACTCTGAATACGTTGCAGAAAGAATTGAATCCATACAGTCCACCGAAAAGAAATTGGTTGCCTTTCTGGAAGGGTTTTCAAAACTCTTAGAAACTACACATGATGCACATACTGATATAGATAATGATAATGATAACACTGACAACACTGATAAAGAACAAGAAATTAAGAATATAATCGACCAATGCTACACGGATATTTCATATGCTTCTGTTCATCTTCGAAGGGAATTTAAACTACTTGATGTTAAATTACCTTTACCTCCGAATCTGTCAAAGAAAGCAAGTGATGTTAATAACGAAAAGCTTAAAGAACTACTTAATTAACCAGTTATACAATCAATTATCCACACTAAAATCATCCCATTTGTTTTTGAATGTCATAACGTTCTTCTTGATCTTGGACTCATCAACCCATGTTAAGTAATCTTCTAAATTACGTGTAATTAAGTAGGCTGGATCTGTAACAACTTTATTACCAACTCTAACATGTCCTTGTCTAATAAATTTATTAGCATCTGCAACGTTTTGTGTCATGTGGAATTTAACCATCATCACTCCAACTCTTCTACGACATAAACTACTAACTGAAATTTTATTTTCAATTGAACTAATTTTATTTGTTGTTGCTAAAAGCCCTAATCCATATAATTTTTCTAGTAACAGTTGTTCGTGTTTAACTCTATATGGATCATTAGCTTCTAACAATGCCAATTTTCTTGTTAACTGTTTTAATTTACCCACTATTTTATTGTATAAATGATAATCATTTCTATTTGTTAATTGATATCGTGCAACGATATCCGATTCACGATGGTTGTTATCTTGTTTGTAGTTGTATAAATCGACTTTTTTTAAAAGCTTCTGTTCATGAAACTTAAGTTTTCTAACCATATTGTTTTGCTTAGCTGAATAGAGGAATGAGACAGACAATAACAAAACCAATATAAAAGTGAAAAATTTATTAAAAGTAAAGAAAAAATTAATTTCTTATTTTCTCATTTTTTCATTTTTTTCAACTTTCGTCGAAAACTTAACTTTAATTTTGAAAGATTCATGATAATAAGAATACAACTGAACAATTGTGTTGTCAGGTAGTTAAGAAACAACAACTCGAAAATGCAAAGAAGACTCTTTTCCACTTCCAGGACCGTGTTTTCCCATATTGGTTCCTCTCCTGTTTTTGTTACACCGGATGTTCAGCTGTCACAAGTTCAAATGCTCATACCAAAAGTTATTCCAAAAGGTACACAAAAAATCATTCTGAATAGCTTACTATCAATTAAAGGTCCAAAGGGTGAAATTAATTTACAAATACCCGAATTCTTAAATGTTGATAAATCTAATCCAAATACTTTAAAGATCCAAATTGATGATTCAAACAATAAAATTCAAAAAGCCTTATGGGGTACCTATCGTTCACTTATAAATAATGCAGTTATTGGTGTCACAGATGGACATGCTTCAACTTTAAGATTCAAAGGTACTGGTTATAGAGTCATGCTTGAAAAGGATTCAAAAACCGGTCTTGATTGGGTTAAAATGAAAGTTGGTAGATGTAATGTTGAAGGTTTACCAATTCCTGAAAATATTGTTTGTGAAGCTCCATCTCAAACTTTATTAGTTTTAAATGGTCCCGATAAGCAGAAATTAAATTTATTTGCTGCAAGATTAAGAAACATGAGACCTCCTGAACCATATAAGGGTAAGGGTATTTACTTTAATGATGAAACGATTAAATTAAAGGCTAAGAAAGTTAAATGATTTAGATCAGTTTTTATATCTTTATCCATACACATATATATGTATATGTTTCACTCTATATACATCGCTTGTAAATACTATAAACATTGACATTTTTAAAATAATACTTTTGTATACTTTTAGTTGAAAAAAAAAGTAAAACGAGACAATTGTATCCTTCTTTTCAAATAAATAAACTCATTCTGTTTTATGTAAATAATGACTTTTGCTAACAATGGAACAAAATACATCCCTTACAATCATACATATACAAATAACAACGAATACAACACAACAGGATTTTCAAATCATGTAATACCAATCTACTCAACACCTTATCGGGTACCAGCAAATTCCTATGGTGTACCTTTACCAACTGACAATTCATTAAGATCTTATACAAGTTATGAATTTGCTGTTATGCTACAGCATAATAAACGTTCACGAGAAATATTGAAGCAAATTTCACAATGGAAAAAGGAATTAATCAATGAATCTCAAAGAGCAAAGGAAGAAATAGAACAAATAAAATTTTATAGATTAACTGTACTTAATAACATTCAGCCAAATCCAAACATTAAATTTGATTTAGTTCCTGTATACGGAGTTCCTCAACCAATTGTAAGTCATCTTGAACTGCAAGATGAAGAGACTAAATACTACGGCGCATATTTGTCATCAACTGATGAAGAGAGTGAAACTGTTTTCCAGCAACCAAAAATTCTTAGAAAATCAGTTCATGATATAAAGTTTAGTAATAAATTGAAAACTCCGGCTGAGGTATTATTAAGTTTAAAGCATAATTATACACCAAACTCTGGCCAAAAACTAATATTCCAAAACGTGTACCCTCCATTCCTTTCGAACACTCACAAATCAGTACCATTTAATGAACTACCATTTATTACTTGTATTGAAGATATTGATGAAATGGATGCAGATCAAATCAAAATCTATTTAAATTCTTACAATTGTGGTATCCAAACTAATGATCTATATTCACTTAAAAAGAAGCTAGCTGCAATTTTAGGTATGAATCTTGATTTTTCGTATAAGTTTAAAAAATTCTAAGGTTTTTTGTAATTGTAGATTTTTTATAACTTTGTTTCCTAATTGAGTAACTCGCCACATTTATTTCATGTTGTGAAAGTGCTTTGTGTTGACTTTCTTCTAATATTTTGTCAAAAATGTCCACCAGATCCACTTATATCCTCGTTGATAACACCGATGATGAATCTACTATATCAAAAATAACTGTTTTTGTTTACAATTATTTAATCAATCCAATTAATTTTAATAAATCCAATAAAGTCGCATTACTTTCACACCCTATTGATAAAAATGCTTTAATTCCAAAACCTCTGGAATGGCCTATACTTACAGAATATATATCAACATTATTAAAGAATGAAAACTTGACCGAAATTGATTTACTTGAATCTGTTAATGAATTATTTCAATCATTAATTTATACTACAAGTAAGTTAAAATCCTGCGATGTAATTATAATTTCAAACTTCAATAAGAATTACGATTGGGAGAAATATGGTGAAAAGATACAAACTTATTTGAAATCCTACTCAAATATAAATTTGATATGCATTGATTGTTTTAGTGCTAATGATGATACAGAAATACACGATAAAAATATAGATTTTTTGAATAATTCAATTTTATCAATAAATGAAAACAATGAAAATAATTTCATGTATACAATATCAGAAGCAATTAATTCATTAACCAAGCAATCATTAATTACACCAAAATTTAAAAAACCAGTTGAAATTTATTCTTATAAGTTAAGCATTTTGGACTTACCGGATTTGGAGTTCAATATCTCTGTATATCCCTTTGTTAAAAGAAGTTCATTAACTGATTATATAACAAGTAAGTCGATTGATCCGAAAACTCAAACTAAAGTTAATGAAAAGTATAATTATCAGTATGAAAATGTTAAAGATGAAAAAACTGGTGAGAAAGAATTTAAAGAGATTAATAATCCGGAATTGATAATTGATGGCTATAAATTTGGAACGTCGAATTTTTTAGTTACCGATTTACCAAACGATATTTTACAATCAAATTCAGAAAAATCCATGATAATTACTGGATTTTTTCCGAGAAACAAAATTCCTCCGTGGTATCTTAAGCAAGACTCTTTAATTGTTTTACCATATAGTAAAAATATTAAAAAAGATGGCACTTCTTTGGTTGAAAAAGATACTTTTATGTTTACTGAATTATTATATTCAATGATTCGAACTAAAGTCTTTGCAACGGTTAGATTTGTTAAAAAAAATGGCAATGACATTAAATATGGTATTTTATATCCTCAAGGATATGTTGATAAAATAACAGAAATAACCGGATCAATGGATTTTGGTTGTTTTATTTTTGTTGAAACCATTTTTAAAGATGATGAGAAATTAGTTAACTTACCAAATTATTTAAATATGCAAATAAAAGATTCAAAGCTACAAGATGAAATGGATGATTTAATTGATTCTTATTGTATTGATAAAATGGATGACGATAAAAATGATGAGACTCAAAGAGAGACATTGGCGGTATCTATGAACGAAATCCCAATCAATAATATGTTTTACAATTTACGTGAAAGTATTTTAAAACAACAAGAAGCAGTGGACGGTACAGAAAACGAACTAAAAGGTCAAATCCTAAATGACACTGTTTTAATGGATATACGTAAGTATAACCATCCATTAATGGATTTTGAAAGGTTGATATATCTTTGTTCATATTTTATTCTGCAACAACATTTGGTTTCTAATGGCGACCCTAAAATGACACTTTACAGTATGTATGAAAAACAAGGGTTGCCTATGCAAGTGATTAACAAATGGCTTGAGGTAGCCAAAGAGGGACAGCTATTTCGTCCTGTTTTAAAGAAACAAAACGAAAAATAATAACTTATGTCTATTATTTATGTAATTGTAGCATAATATAGTTACTTGTAGGGTAAAACACAACTAATTAAATAAAATGTAAAGAAAGTTATAAACTAGTTTAATATTAGGTAATTCGGTAGATTTTCAGTTAAGCTGAAGGTAGCTATCCTAAAAACTCTACTTAAAACAAAGTTAGTTTGTAAGTTGATTGATTTATTCGGAATTTGATTTCTGGATGTTTTGCCAAGAAATCATATCTGAACTTAGAATACTGTCTTGCCATGTTTTAAGTCTTTTAAACCAAAGATGTTCTGATTCAAATTGTGACAAACACCGTATTCCCATCCCCTTGTGATTGAGTAAATAAGAGATTGAAGAAAAAAAATAAACAAACGCATCATGTATTTGGAATTCTCTGTTTGGGATGAGGTTTACATTCATAACTATGTAATGATTACTCCCATTGATTCTCACAACACGTCTTTAGTCTGTACTTTCCACTCGAAAGTTTTCGATTCATTTCGTGTTACAAGGAAACCATCCAATGTCAATTATGATTTTGATCTTCCATCAACCAACCATTATTCCACATCTCCCAATTGCATCGCCAAATAAAATTACCAAAAGCTCAGCAAACTACCCGTAACAAACTATACACTACTATAAATCACTAGCTCTAACTCGGAGCCTGAAGTCGTTACGTCCATTGTTAGTCATCACAGAGGCCCGGTAATTTATATACTGCACATTTCAATCAAAAACGCATCAACCAAGCAAGAATCTCAAAAACATAGCTCCTCAAATCACATACAACTATCTGGCCTTCCACCCGGATCATCGGGTCGCAACCATTGTCTTCAAGTATTCTTGTTAAACAAAAACAGAAAATCTCCAGATTTCAGGAAACAATGGTTTTAATTTTTACCGGTTTTGTAACGAGTAACATGAATCGAGCAAAGATTCATGTTGGTGAAATTCATTTCTACTTGCCACTTGTTTTTCTTTTGTTTCAAGGGGCAAATTGAAATCAAATCATGTCAATTGAACTACAAAAAACTACAGTGGGTAACCCTACTACAAAAAGAGCATTTACTACTCATTTATCCTATGATAAATTAAGAAATAGACTTATCTATCCATCGGGTAAATGTGTTGTTTTACGTTCATTAGATAGTGAAAATGAAGATTGGGTATTTAATGGCCATAAATACCCAGTATCAGCTGCAAAAATATCTCCTAGTGGTTATTATGTTGCATCTGGTGATGAAGCTGGAAATGTTTTGATTTGGGATTGTTCACAGCCAGAAATGTTACTCAAATCTGAATTCAAAGTTTTAGGAGATAGAATTAATGATTTATCTTGGGACGCAGAAAGTAAAAGAATCATTGCTGTTGGTAACGGTAATGATAAATTTGGACATTGCTTTTTGTTTGATACTGGTAACAGCGTTGGGGAAATTATTGGACATTCAAGTCAAATCAATTCAGTTGCAATCAAACCAACAAGACCTTACTCCGCATTCACAGTTGGTGATGATTCAAATGTCGTCTTCTTGAAAGGGCCACCATTCAAATTCAGTCAAAGTAATAAAACTGTTCACAACAATTTCATTAAAATGATTAAATATTCTCCAAATGGTAAAATTGCTGCAAGTGTTGGAGTTGACAGAATTATTTCATTGTTTGATGGTACTACAGGTGATTTGATTAAATCGTTTAAAGATCTTTCCAAGGGTGGTATCTATGCAATTGATTGGATAGATGATGAATCTTTTCTCATTGCAAGCGCAGATGCATATTTAAGAGTTATCAACACTGAAGGTTCAATTTTAAACGAATGGAACTTGAATTATAAAGTTGAAAATCAATTTTTAGGTTGTTCTGTAATTAATGATAATAAATTTATTGGTTTAACGTTAGATGGTACACTTTATGTTTTTACCAAAGATTCAGATAAACCAAGTAAAATTATAAGTTCTCATCAAGTTGGTATAACTTCAATGACAAAATTATTGAATTCTAATGAAATTTTCACTGGTTCATATGATGGCAAAATTTTAAAGCATAGTGGAAAAGACGATATATTAGTTCAGGGTGATGAACATAAGGGTTTGATTGCAGCAATTGAACAAGTTGCTAAAGATTCATTGATGACAATTTCTTGGGATGATAAGTTGAATAAAATAGATACTATTTCATTGAAGATTTCTAATTTAGATGATTTAAAGAAACAACCAATTGACTTAAAAGTTAATTCTAAATTTGCAGTTGTTTTATTCGAAAATGAAATTAAGTATTATGAATCAAATGGTAAGTTAATCAAATCATTGCCATTACAATTTGATGCATCAAGTATTGATACTTCTGAAAAATTTATTATTATTACCGATTCAAGAAATTTCCAAATTCATATTTATGATTTAGAATTAAATGTGATTAATGAATCTAATTATTTGCGTAGTAAACCAGCAGCTGTTTCAATATCTTCAAACAATGAATATTTAGCCTGTGGCGATGCTCAAGGTAAAATTCTATTATATAGTTTGAAAGATTTCACACTAATTACATCAAGATGGGCATTCCATACTTCGAAGATTACTTCAATTAAATGGTCACCAAATGACAAGTATGTATTATCTGGTTCATTAGATACTAATTTATATATTTATTCTGTTGAAAAACCATCCAAAAATATTAAATTCTTGAATGCTCATAAAGAAGGTATTAACTGTGTTGAATGGTTAGATGAACATTCAATTGTTTCTGCAGGTTCTGATGGTTGTATTAAATATTGGGCTGTTAAGCATTAGACTTTTAGATTGTGTATTTTACATAGATTACATTTTATTTATTCTAAAAAGATTTGGTATAAAAACATTATATAGGTATAGGTATGCATAAAGCGATAAGATCATGAAGACGTGAGCCATTTTCATTGAGACATTAAATTGGAGGCCTAACATTAGCAATTGCAATATCAATTACATCGTGAACATCTATACTATTCACTAATTGTTGAATTAACACAGGATTCGATCCATACATTAAAGTTGGATCTTCTTCAGGTTCAATTAAATTAAGCCTTAATGGCAATACTTGTTTGAAACATGTTTTAACTAATATTGGTGTTACAAATGTTTTTTTCAAAATAAAGGCCTTAAATTTTATAAAATCTGTTAGATCAAACAATAAGTATGATGGTAATCCACCTTTAATGAATCTTGAATATCTTAGTTGAACAATTAAATCATAAATATATGTCTTAACTTCAGTTGTGATTATGATATTGTTAACTATTTCTCTAAGCTGGTCCAAACTTTTATCAAATTTATAACTCGTGACTATGTTCAAATTTATGTCATCATAATAATCAAGTAATAATTGAGTCTGTAACTTTTTATCCAAAAAGGATTCATCCATTATGACAAGCACCAAAGGATACTTCATACCTCTAATATTTCTATACAATGGTCTTTGTTGTCCAAATGTGATATTTGACAACGAAAAAATTGATATTCCACCTATCGTTTCTTCTAATGTTACTTGTGTATTTATTGAATGCCAAAAACTTGTGATTACATGTAATCTGCGGATAGTTTCCTCGGGATGTTTAGAAGTAACCAAAACAGGCCTTTGTAGCACAAGAGAACATAATGCGACGTAATGTAAAGATGACATTTCAATTTTAGTTAAGAGAAAAAGGTATGCAAGTTAATCAAAAGTGAAGACGTTTTGATCACAAAAAACAGAAGATTCATGATGAAAAAATTCCGATCAGAATTTCATTTTTTTGTACTTTTCCTCCTAACTTTTTCTTTCAAAACTACAATAAGGTTATATACGTATACACCACATGTCATAAATACACACTATGTTTATTCATATTTAGAAAAAGCAAGTAATTCAGTAAGTTATGGTCTTGGTTAAAAAAACTAGGTCAAAATCTAATAAATTCACGAGCTTATATAATTTCATCTGTCTTTATGAAATAATAAGCAGAGTTGTTGAATATTTTGCATGCAAGGAATTTGGAGAAACCAATTTCAGATTGGTGATGCATATAACCTCACAAAGTATGATAACATTTCTGTTTGGCAATATGAACGAAAAGAGCTCTTTCCTTTTAAATTTATTTTCTTCAAGCAAGTCGTCATATATTACTAAAGCAATCTAAATGTGTCGAGAAACATTCAAACCAAGTTTCTTATCCAAATATAGATATTGATAGTTTAAATGTTAACATGACCAAAGAAATAAAGGAAAAGATTTTAGTTTGAAGATTTTTTTTGGACTTTCAGAAATAGGTTGGGTCTAAGTTATGATATAGTTTTACACTTCATCTCATATGTCTTTCATCAATTCAAAGCTTAAAATACATAATTTGAAACTTAGAACAACAATCGAAATTAAGTATTTGCCACAACCTTTGTAAAGCTCTTGAACGTTACACCAACAATTACTTTCCAATAGATACTAAAAAAAATCACTATATAATAAAATGCTTGTGATTGCTTGTTGATCTCTCTTGCATTATTGAAGCAATGAGTAATTATGAGGTTTAATATACGATTATCTTGTTTTATTGCATTTACTGCAATCCCACATAATAGTGATAATAATAATAGTTTGGAATTAAGTAAGGAAACTTGAACTCTTAAATTCCATTTTTTTAGATTGTGCCAAATGTATTTTTTGACTTCCGATAGTACATAATTGTTTTAAAGCTTGTCTAATTGTTGGATTGTGGTGATTGATGGTTGGTTAGATTGTGAATATTTTCGATTTTTTAACTTTTTGGTTTCGTTCAGCTGATAACAAGTCTTTATATATTAACTATTAACAAACTGACTAACCAATTTTTGATACTGGATTGATTTTAGCTTAATGGCGAGCATTTATAGAAGTGGTGTTAGTACAGAAGCAACGAAATTGTTTTACGTTATAATTTAAGACATAGCCCACAAGAATCTGAAATTTTTGCAAAATGAATGTAAATTAACCTTTCATTCTTTTTTCTTGCTAAAGTCTACCAGACAAACAACTGTTTAATCATACTAACCCCTAATAAATCAATGTGCGAAGGAAATCAAGACAGAACTGAAGGAGCAGATACAGATTTGGATGATGATGATGATGGTATGTACATTGAAGAGAAAAAAAGGCATTTTGAAGATGCTTTCAGCGTTGAAGACAACTTGGAACAACGTAAAAAGATAAAAGCTAAGATTAATTATCTGAAAACAATGTATGAAGACGTGATGCAAAAGATGGATAATGATGTTAATGACATCAATAGCTCACAAAAAAGAACATCAAAAAGTCTTGGTATGATTCTCAATAGCGTCGGTACTCTTTATTGCAGTGACAATAATCATAATACCCAACCAGCCATTTCCAGAAACCATGAGCTTTCGAAACATAAGTAAGGAACCCTTTAATAAAAGTTCCATTCTTTGATGGAACATTTCCAGAAGATCATGAAAATCTTATGATTGATCCATTAACCAAGTCAGATGTCCATAATATTGCTAGAAAGGGTATTGTTAAAAAGGATTTAGAAAACTATGACGTCCCATATGAAGAAAGTAATGAAGAAACTACATAAAAGAAACAATTATATGGATTTTTATAGTATTTGTGAAGGTTATCAAAGTCTAATAACAGTTCAATTGAGTTACAAGTCATTTAATAGAATGTTATTTTGCATTTCCAATCTATGATGATTGAAATGTTATTTTGTTTAAAAAATGGAAATAGTGGAAATGATAAAGTTAAGAAACAATAATTTAACTAGATATTCATCAGTCGATGTTCTTTTTCGTTTAACTAAAATATGCTCTTTTATAATGCTTGTGTATAGATGAACAATTAGGATTCTCACAACAACCATGAAACGATTTGCGACTTAAAGAATTCACATACAGGAATTACTTTTTTTTCTTATCAAAAATGGATATAAAACAATATAAAAAAAAATACAAATTAAAAAATATCTAAAAAAAGTATTATTTCTTTGGTTCCGTTGAAAATTCAACTTCTTCAACTGAAGAAGAGACTAGTTCTTCGTTTTCATTTTCACTTGCCATTAAATCATCTTCTGGTGTCCAGCCCATTGGATGCTCAGGTATTTTGAATCTAATCAAATGACTTATAATAAATTTCAATGAATGACGACCTTGATATAATGGTAAAATTATAATATACAAAGCAGCCAAAACAATCCAAATCAAACAAACAACAATCAATGCCACAAAGGATGATTCACTAAAATCTTTCTTGATACCATATAAAATACATGCAACCATAACATAAACAAGTAATAAAATGAAAAAGTTAAATAAAAAGGCATAAATAATTTGTCTTTTCAAAACTCTTTCATCATTTTGAGTCATAACAATTGCTTCCTTTTCTTCTTTATCACAATCATCTGCCATTTTAATTTCTCTACCTAATAATTTTAAATCAAATGGTTCAGGATCTGGTTTTAAGAAACTAATAATTATCATATAGATTGGAGCACTGAAAAGTGCTGTGATATTACCAACAAATGTGGCCTTTGCTACCATAAGTGTATCTTTATTAACAACATGACCCCCATAAACATAAGTTGTACCAATCCAACATCCAATACCTGTTAATGTACCTAATGGTGCACCAATAAGTAAAGATAATTTTGTCATTTTTGGCCAAAATAAAACCATTGTAACAGCACCAACTTCTGGAGCTAAAATAATACCAATGAATGATAACAACCAACCAACTGTTACTCCAATATAATTGAAAACAACTGATAAACATCCCATAAAAATACCAAATACGAAAACTGATAAATGTGAAATTCTAACTAATTGTTTACCTGTTGCAGCCGGCTTGACATAAATTCTATAAATATCATAGGTTGTAACTGACGAAAATGCCACTAATTCGGCAGAAGTAGCTGAAGTAACTGACATGAACAACATTAATAAACCAGCAGCTGCTCCACTTTTACCTAAAATCATATACATACCATAAATAACTGGCATACCTGAATCAACTTCTGCACTTGATAATGGATTAGGGTAAGTAACTGAAATTGGATTTGTTAATAATGCTCTAGTTGCTAAACCTGCGCTTGAGCCTAAACCAATTGGAATAATACACCAACAAATACCACCCATAAGATAACCTTGGAAAACACTTTTTGCATCACTTGCAATTGCACGTTGTGAATAACCAGGATCTCCGAAAACTGACGACATGCCACCCAACATAACTGACCAAGTAAGGAAAAACATAGCTGGATCATAAAAAGATAAATAACTTTGACCACTTTCACTTGGGAAAACATCTTGTGCTTCCTGTAGTAAATGATACATTTTTGATGGTGATCCAATTAAAGATGAAGTACAGTAAACTGTATACATTGTAACAATCAAAATAATGAAAATAATAACAGTATGAATCCAATCGGAAATAAATGTTGCCTTTAAGCCACCTAATGCAGTATATGCCATAACACCTAATGGTAATAGAAAACTTGCAGCAACAACATGCATACCAGTTGTTGCTGCAAAACCTTGTGATCCACCTAATAACAATAAGGAAGAAATTAAAATATTTGTAGAAATACAGTAAAACAAATAAATCCAATGACCAGCAGAACCAAATCTAATTTTGAAACATTCAGACACTGTATGAGCAGTTGGTGCCTTTAATTTAATCTGAAGTGCCAAAAACAAGAAAAGCGTCACTTGAACGGTACCACCAAAGCCATAGAGGAAACCACCAGAAATACCATGTGTATAACTCCATGCACCACTTGATAATAACGTTGCTGGCCATGTCCAGGCAGACACCGTTGACGATGCAATTAACCCTGATCCAACGTTTCTAGAAGCTGTTGAAAATCTTTCAGAATTCTGAACTTGGCCCATAAATTTAGCTAGAATTTTGGTTAAAAATACCATAAGAATGGCAAATGCAGCACCTAAACCAACGGCAAAACCATAACCATAGCCCTGGCCTAAAATTGGTGGAAAATCTTCTGCCATATTTGAAGAACTCTATATTACACTTTGTTAAATGGAGAAACCTTAAATATTTCAATCTCGTACAAAGTTGCGAGGAACCGACCTTCTTTATATACGTGAAATATAATAACGTCTAAAACAGTTATCAGTCATCAGAAAAAAGCAACGACGCTGTTCAAAACATACGACAAAGTAGGTCACTTCCCAGCGGAAAACCACGTTTTTGATATTTGAATCAAGCAGACTGCGATTAGTTTACAGCGGCACCTATCAAAATGACCCTAACCCATTGATTATCACGTCCAGGAACGATCTAAGGCGAATGAATTGCCTAAAGAAGAAATTCTGAGCTAAGATAAGAGTTTAACGGTGGGAATGAGCGGAAATTGAATTTGCGGTTTATCGTGTTATATGACTGGTGATCTGGCCCAAAGTGGAAATTGGCTCGGTAAGAGAGTCTGGTGTGGTTTGCCTTTTATACTGGCGTTTGTCTTCAACTTCTTTGCTGCTGCTGCTGGTGCTACATCATAATAGTCACTAGCTACAAGATGACTTGGCAGGATACTGTTGCTGAAAAGAGAAACCAACTTGCAAGTTCCGTTCCCGAAGAATGGAGAATTCCCAATTTGAAACAGGATATGGTTTCTAAAGGTTTTGTTAATACAAGTGATTATTTAGACACCATTCTACCATCAAATGAAATTGAAATCACTGGTAAATCCGTTATTGAACTGTCTAAATTAATAGCAACAGGCAAATTAACATCTTATGAGGTGACATTTGCATTCACACATCGTGCAATGTTAGCTCATCAAATTCTTAATTGTTGTTCGGAAATCTTTGTTGATGCAGCCTTGAAGAGGGCAAAAGAATTAGATGACTTTTATGTTAAAAACGGTAAAACTGTTGGTATTTTACATGGTATTCCGTTGTCGTTGAAGGACCAAGTGGATTTAATTAACATGCCATCATCAATTGGTTATGTGTCCAAAGCATTTGAAAATAAATCGGAAAATGCGTTATTAGCTGATAAGTTATTAGAGTTGGGTGCAATTTTCTTTGTCAAAACGTGTGTGCCAATGGCAATGATGGCACCAGAAACAGAATCAAATCTATTTCCATATACTTACAGTGCAGCAAATATCAATTTATCATCGGGAGGTTCTTCCGGTGGTGAAGGTTCATTAGTTGCTGCAGGTGGTGCAAGAATCGGCTTTGGTACAGATATTGGTGGTAGTATCAGGATTCCTGCAACTTATAATGGCGTTTATGGTCTGAAACCAAGTGTTGGACGGGTTAGCTATTTACGAGTTTCGAATTCTTCTGAAGCACAATTATGTATGCCTTCAGTTATTGGACCAATTGCAAAATCATTAGAAGAAATTGAATTCATTATGAAAATTATTGTTGATTCCAAATGCTGGTTATTGGATCCGAAAGTTCTACCAATTGAATGGAAGGAAAATGTTAGTTTTTCAAGTAAAATTAAGATTGGTGTTTGGTTTGATAGTGGTGATGTTGAACCTTTACCTCCAATTACAAGAACTTTGGGAGAAGCTTACGCACAGTTGAAAGAATCTAATTTACTTGAAGTTGTAAAAGTTCAATGGCCTGAACATCAAAGATTGATCAACGCCTTATTTAAAGTTTATGGTGCCGATGCAGGCAAAGAAATCATTGACGAATGTAAAAAATCTGGTGAACCAATTCCTAAATTACTTGATTATTTGGTTGATCCAAATAAAGTTAAAAAAGTTTTGTCCATTCAGGAATGGTGGAATTTATGTGATGAAGTTTATTTGATCAAACAAAGTTATTTAAAATATTGGGATGATTTAAAGTTGGATGCAATTCTTGCCCCTGTTATGGCCTCAACTTCAGTTGAGCCACATTCTTCGGCATCTTTAGATTATACAAGTGTCTGTAACGTATGTGATTGTTCAAGTATTGTTTTACCATTGGGTGTTGCAGATGCAACGGTTGATGCTAAACTTCCTGACAGGCCTGCAAGATCACAAAAAGAGGAATATATTCGCAAACAATATGACCCAGCGTTGTTTGATAAGATGCCTGTATGCCTACAACTTATTACTAGGAAAGCTGAAGAAGAAAAGGGTCTTCATATCGCAAAACTTATTTCTCAAATATGTTTATAATCATTATATGGTATAAAACTCCTATACTACTTTTTCGATCACATAATCCCATTACGGATATGGATTACAATAGAAACTTATGTGTACTCAATTTCCATTTTACATATTTCTATGTGGTAAACATTTCCGTACATTATCTTAAACAACTTTTATATGATTTTTTATATGTTTTCAAATAAGTGGTTTATTCCTAACCTACTTGATTATTGGATCCAAACTTAAGTAAATATATGTTTGCGTTAATACAAGTTTTGCTATGTTTTGAATCCGTTTGACTTAGTTCAAAAAAAGTAGAGGATCTAATTAAGAAAAATGCCATAATAAAAAGATAATCAATTCAAATTAGAATCTTATTGGCTATTGTGTTTATATCAATTTTATAACGCTTTTATATTAGACAAACAGTAAAAAACAATTACCTAGCATAATGCAGATAGCTTCTAATCTAACATCACCTTTGGGATATCTTAAGACAGAAGGTGTAGTATGTAAAATATCAGGATTAACCAAACAGCCGAACTGCGTCTGAACTTTCACTGGGGAATTTGAACTTCCCCAGTAGAAAAAATATTTCTCATGGGGAAATAATTATACATTCGAAGGAAGTAGTTAGTTGATTCCTATCAGTAGCTTCATTTTTCAATGATTAAAAAAGTTTCCTGCACTTCATATTCAACTCAGTTTCAACCTTGTCTTTATTAAACTAGTGTTCCACGCAATAATTTAATGAAAAAGCCTATGACATATGACACAACAGATGTTAATGATATACAGTACATCTGAAATCTCACAATTTTTTTCAATTTTTTTTTTAGGTTTTCGATTTTTTTTTTCACTTTTTTAAAAATTATTATACATTTGTTTATTTATTTAACTTGATCTTTCCTTAGAACAAGAATCACGTCATGGGTAAGCTTGTACATAACGTCCAAAAAAAACAGCATAGAGAAAGAGGGCAAATTTCTAGCAGAGCTAGGTTTGGTCTTTTAGAAAAGAAAAAAGATTATAAACTAAGAAGTGCAAATTTCCATAAAAACCAAGCAAAATTAAAACTGTTGAAGGAAAAGGCCAAAACACACAATGAAGATGAATATTATCATGCAATGAACAACCGAAAAACCAACGAAAACGGGATTTTGATTCAAAAACGTGAATTTTCAGAAAGTTTATCAAACGATCAAGTTTTATTAATGAAAGGTCAAGACTTGAATTATTTAAATATGGTTTCCACAAAAGAGTCTAAAAAAATTAAAAATGGTTTGCAAAATTCTAACTTGTTTTCAAGTAATGGTAAACATACAGTTTTCGTCAATAATAAACAAGATTTTGATGATTTTAAAGCTGACGAATATTTTCAAACTAATAAAGAATTACTTAAAAGACGAGAGAATCGTTTAAAGACAGATCAATTACTTGAAACTGATTTAAATCTCCATCAGGATTCTGAATCATTAGAAGATTCCTTGGCTAACAAAAAGAAAGAATTGGATCTATTAAGGCAAAGAATTGAGAGAGAAAATCAACTAGTCGAAGTTAAAAATAAATTACAATTACAAAAAGAATTAATGAAGAATGGTTCAAAAAAGAAAATTGTTAAAGATGGTAAAACTGTTTTTAAATGGAAGAACCAAAGAAAAAGATAAATTTCAAATCCTACGTGATTTGAAAACTGGTGTATCGTCATCATAGTCATCGTCATTCTCACTATCAATCATATTGAATTTACTATCATTTGAAGTACGATTCCTTTTTGAAATGATAGTATTTGTATTATAGCTATTAGAATTCGAATTAGAGTTCGAATTTTCAACAGAGGGGGAAGTTGATTTAGAAATAGACTTTAAATTCCTATTTATATTTGTATTTGCTTGCTTGTTTCCAAATTGTACAATTTCATCAAACGAATCTTTTATATTATTGTTATCTGTTTGTGTATCTTCATAATCACTTTCAACAAATAAATTCAACTCTCTTGCATGTTTCCTACTATTTTGATTTGTCAATGGCAAGTCATAAATACGTTCACTTGGAAACATACTATCTAAATCGGGTATCATATCATCATTTTGATTTAAATTAACTTGCAGTTCGTTAGATTTATAATTTGAATTTTTAAAACCAATCGTTTTAATTGTACTATCCATAATTGGATTATAGTTAGATCCATTCGTAACTTTATTAAATTTTGAATAGTTTAATCTGTTCCCCCATTTTGGATTAGAACCATATGCCATTCGAAAATTCGAATAGATTTTGGGATTATTATAATTATCTGGTTGTAATTTCACTTGAAATTTTTTGATTTTTACCATATCATTTTTATGGTTTTTATTTGAGTTTGATTCATTAACCAATTTTTCATCATTTAATAATTTGTCCATCTTCATTTGTTTAGTTTTCTTAAAGATATCAGCCAATCCATTTGAAGTTTTCAAATTATTTATGAAACTTGTATTATCTTGTGGCGTATCTGATACTGACTGTGATTTAAGATTTGTTTTTGGTTTCTTTACCAGGTGAATACTTTCTTTTTCTTGTTGGTCTTCAATCGATGTGTGCAAAGGTCTTTTTAGTGATAATTTTGATAAATCTTCCTTTGTGTTATCAAGCAGTGAACGGGTTGACTCGGTTGATTCTTTGGCGGACTCTTTGAAAGAACTCAAGTTTTTTGGTTCTTTCTTTTGTTGGAATTGTGATGTATAAGTTTCAATGTCATCTAAATCATCCATTTCATCAAACATCATATCTAATTGACTCTTTCTATTTCGTCGTGACGTACGATTTGATAATGAAAATTGAGAGTTAGAACTCATTGGCTTTATATCAATCATCTGCTTTTCAAGTGGTGATTCTTTGTCTTTAGAAATAAAATTGACATTGTTCTCTTCCTTTTTGTGTTTTTCTTGTTCTTGTTCTTTTTCTTCATCTAAACATATAACTTCCATTTCTGTTTCAGGAATGATATAATCAGATAACTGACCTTTGGTTTCCCATCCTTTTAACTTAATCTTATGTATCCATAATTGTGGTGAAATAACGCGTTTTACTTGATTATTTATTAAAACTTGCTCATCAAGTAAAGTTGTATCAATTTTGAGTGATAAAGCATCACCTATTTGATCTTTTAAATATTTTGATATTTTAATATTTGGTAATTTATAGACTTTGAATTTCCAATTTAATGATCTCAATCTAAAAGTAAAATTCCTGTTTAATTTCAAAAGATTTTTACTTTTACCCTTAAACTCTATACCTTCACCATAAATAAATGTCGAGCTTCCAACATTTAACAGATCAAGTTGATCAGTTTCATTATTTGCAGTAATTTCTGTTTGATATCTTGAAAGTTTTTGCAATTGTACAATAATATCACAGTCAGATGCCCTTCCTAATTTATAAGTGATGCCGTTATCTAACAAAAACGATTTGAAATCAGTGGAGTTTTCCTCTTGACGTATTTCTGGTCCTTGAACATCTATAATCCACATTGGTTCATCACCAAGTTGTTGAAATTTATCTTGACATAGGTTGTAAGTTACGACTCATTTCATTTCAAGAACTAAAAAAATAAAAAATAAAAAATAATTTCTTATTTTTTTTGATTTTCACCAAATCGGGAAATAAAAAGTTGGTTTTTTATCTTCAACTACATTTATCGACTGATCAGCAAACATAAACAAGTATATGAACAAAACTTATTTAAATATACACCCCTTAAGCATATCCATGTACGATACCTTTTAAACAGTATTTATCTTTACTAGTAATCTTGTTGTAGCACACAAAACAGTTAAAAACTGGAAAAAAAAATGAGCCGTCATCTTCCTGTTCATTTCCAATTCCATTTCAATTTCTCTTAAGAAGAACAACAACAACAAGAAAAAAAAACAAGTTTTCTAAGAGGTAGAAGATCAACTTTTTCATATTTTTCATAACCAAATAATTCTATTTATATTTCTGTAATTTTCATTGCTTAAGCTTTTAATTCCCATTACTGAAATAATTGAGTTGTAGACATTTTAAAAAATTTCCAAGTAAACTATTCATTGAAAAAAAAACTAATATAAACTTGTATATGGTAAAAGTAATACTCTACAAGCCTTTTAAAGAAAAAGATTAAAATTTTACTCTATCAGTTGATTCTATTTACTGATGGAATTATAAAATGAAATAACTTCTTCATCTACAAAAACTTTTCGACGATCAAAATTCAAAACTTGAAGTCCCTTGGATGAAACACATCTACTAATTGCAACATAAAGTTGTCCCTTTTCAAAAATCTTACGTAAATCAACTTTAACTCTTTGTAATGTCTGACCTTGACTTTTATGAATTGACATTGACCACGATAAAATAATTGGTAACTGCCTACGGATAAATAAATTTTGGTTTCCTTGTGGTGTCGACGATGATGACGAAAAATCTGGACTGAAATCTTTATAGTCAATTAAAATTGGAATTGACTCTAGCTCATTTTTCATTGAAAATTTAACTAATGGTAATAATTCATCCTTCGGATCATAGCTTCTTAACAATTCGTTAATAAGTTCTGCTGTGTATTCGTCCACTAAGGATAAATCATCATATTCCAAAGAATTTGATAATTTCTTTTTATTAAATAGCATTAGACCAACTTTACGTAAAATCTCCAATTTTGAAGCTTTAAAATCATTTCCACACCTTGTAAGATAACTTTGGAAAATTGGTCTTGTGAGAAATGTTTCAATTATACCTAATTGTCCATTCACTAAATTTCTATCTGGATCATTTTGAATCAACATCACTTGTGCACCCATTTTTAATTTTAACGTTGGTGCACACATTAGTAATTCAAAATTCTTTTTAACTCTCTCATCAATTGGTGCTCCTAGTTCGGAAATATCCTTACAATTGTAAGAAATTTCAGGACCAGTTAACTCATTCAATTTAACTAAATTAGATCTATCAACTTCGTTTCTAGTTGGAAATAATTCGGTTGGTTCAATACCATCATTAAAACTGATTGGTCTACTTAATTGTCTCAACTTATTTTCAACTTTCATCGTAATTTTCCCAATTCTCAAAGAATTTAATATCTCAATTAATTCAGAATCACCCTGTTGTCTGAAAACTTTTGTTAAAATAATGCTTTCACTAATAATTTCATTCCATGCATTTGATTTAAAACAATAATTAATTGATGAGGAGTTAATTTTATTAATTGGAGGCAATTGTAAAAAATCTCCTGAAATAATAACTTGAATACCACCAAAAGGATTTTCATTTCTTTTGATTTTTTTAGCTAAATAATTTAATTTTTCAAATAATTCAGAATCCAGCATACTAATTTCATCAATTATAAGAATACTTAATTTTCTCCATGACATATATTTATCCATATTATTCTTAATTTTATTTAACAAAACTTCTTTAGATTCTTTACCTAAACCAATAGAAAACAACCGCTGAATTGTTTGACCTCCAATATTAGCAGCTGCTAAACCGGTTGGTGCCGAAATCCCAATATTATTTTTACCATATCTTGTTTGTAATTTTTGGATAATAACTTTTAAGAGAAAAGATTTACCTGTACCTGCTGAACCTGTAAAAAAAACATTTTTTCTTTGATTTAAAATCAAATCCAAAACTTTTTCTTGTTCATCACTAAGCTCAGTGCCATAAACAGTAGTATCAATACTTTGTAAATAGAAGTTTGGATGTGAATTTTCTTTGTTCACTGTAGTTGTATTGATGTGTTTATTTCTATAACCTGTTTTATTTTTATCAATGATATTATGTTCTTTCAATTTAACGTCATGACGAACATTAATGGAAGTACTCGTAGTAGCCCAAGGTAAAGATCTTCTTAAGCGATTAGAAGAGACAGTTGCGTTAGTGGATGATTTGAGGATGGATCTGGATTTCGATGAAATTACTGATGATTTACCAGAAAACTTGGATTGTGCTCTCAGAACAGAACTCAAACTAGATTTCTTGGATGAGATTGATGTTGCAGAGGCTGATGGTAATGCTAAACTATGCGATCTTTTTAAAGTTAAATCATTTGTTGGTTTATAAGATTCTATGTTATTAAAGACAGATAAATTCGAACTTGAACGTGTCAATGTTGGTAAGGAAGTTGATTTTTTGGCCAGGTTGGGTAACTCTCTTTTCTTCTTCCTATCCAGAGCAGCAAATGGGGACGACATTGATTGTGACAGTCAGTCAATACACGACGATGTATCAAATTAATGAAAAATCAAAACATATAATAAATCAATCAAAACATAAACAAAAAAATTCTTTGTATACGCGTCAAGGTGTATTAAACAATTGTACAGTTTACTATGTAATTCTTTCGTTATTTTAAATTAAATTAAATCTATAATTTATACAAGTTAATAGTAGCAATATAATGTAAACATGTATTATTCAACAGAAGCTTGGTTCGATTTTTCAGTATTGGTAGTAGACACAGATTCGATATTATCATCAAGATGCTCATCAAGATATTCATCCTCAACAATACCATTACGTTTCAACCAATTTTTACCAGAAAGGAAAACACCATCTGGATCCATTTGATATCTAACATTTCTCCATTTTACTAAATCCTCACCATACCATTCCATCATTTTATTCTTTGTGACGATGGAATCATCGTAATTCTTTGCCCAATGAGGTTTACCACCAGCAGCTTCCATAATTTCTTCAAAAATATGAAACCAAGTTTTGTAATCAGTTGAATAATCAAATGGTCTATAAATTGTTGCATTTATATACATAGTTAATTGGGAGTTTGTAACTTTATCCAATGGGACATAGTTTAATTTAGGGGTATTGTCTAAGAATGGTCTCAAAGTATTACCAAAAATTGGACCTTTATTAATTAAATCTCTCGATGATAAATCTTGTTCAGATTCATTTACTGGAGGTAGTGTTGTGTTTGAACAACGAATTTCAATTGGTGAATGAACAAAGAATTTATTGGACTTTTTACCATCTTCGATTGATTTTGATAATAATCTAATTATGTCAGGACCATTGGTTAAGGGACAAGCCCATTCATCAACATATTGATGAAATAAACAATCCATATTTAAACCATCAACGGAATTTTGAACTGAAATATCACCGTTTTTATTAAAAGTTTCAATCAGGCCATATTGTCTTGAAAACACAAATTTTTCAACAAAAGGTGTCAATTTAGGCAAAAATTTAACACAAACATATAATAAAGATTCATAAAATAATCTACCGAAAAATGTACCATACCAAGATTTTCTTGGCAAAGAGATTGGATCATTACTCTTTGATGCTCTCCAAAGAATACATTTTTTAGTATAAGGGAACCACCAAATTCTGATAAATTCATTTGTATTCCAAATAGAATCGAATTCTTCAATCAGAGTCTCAATATTTATAACTTCTTGAACCGATGTTAATTGAAATGCAGGTACAGTCCTAAAGGTGACTTCGGTGATTAAACCGATTTTACCTAATGACAGACAGGCAGCTTTAAAAATTTCTGGATTTTCATTGGAATTACAATTGATCTCATTACCTAAACCATTAATCAATTTTAAATTGACGACTTGACTTGAAACTAAACCATGATATTGTGAAGAACCATGGGTACCAGTTGAAATTATACCAGCTAATGATTGATCTGAAATTGAGCCTAGATTTTGAATTGCTAGACCTTTACTTTCTAAAATTTGATTTAGTTGGTAAACTCTCATACCTGACTGTGCAGTTATATCGGTGAATTTACCATCCTTTGATTTTTTTTCATTTAATAACTTATTAAACCTGTCTAAATTTACCAACCATTCATTAATTGGATTTGAAACAATGGTTAAATCAGAAGGTGAATGGCCAGATCCTACCACCATTATTTTTTTATTGAATTTTCTTGCATTATTGACAATTTCTTTAATTTCTTCAATGTTGCTTGGTTGAAAATAAAATTGTGGCGTACACTGATAAGTATTCGCCCACGTATGATGGATTCTGGGGACTCTAATTTTTGCCAGCGATGCCGGTAAAGAGAACGACATGATGGATGTATTTATTATAGTTGGGATGGGAAGAAAAGGTGGAGATAAATTGGGAACGTTGCTTGAACGAAAAACCAGTAAAACTACCTGGAATTTCTCTGGAATTTCTCTGGAGAAAAACAAAAAAACGTTTGTAGTTTTAAGAAAAAAATGAGGAAAAACAAAAACCACACACTTTCTACGATACTTTCAGATAAAAATACACTTTAACAAACAAATACACTTGGTGGATTATAAAACATCAATGATATCATCGTAGATATAATTGAGTAAATCGGGAACATGAATACAATTTTGGACAAATTCAAATTTGTATCTTTGCAGCATTTCAATTCCCACAGGATATTTCAAAATTTCCTTTATTAATAAACAAGTACTTATATTAATTTCATTTAATTTGAGATAGTCATTATAGCCGTAATTGAATTTTTCAATTTCTACTTGTTCTGATTTTTCTAGATGTGGTTTATAGTATTTGGAAGGATTATTGACTGAATCATTGTTGTAGTTAACCAAGGCATCATTTTTACCAACTTCTAGATTGACAACCTTTAATCTCGGCTCGATACCTTCAATGATGAACTTTCTGCCTTCATTATTTGGTAAATGGATGACCTTTGCCATCGATTGAGGGAAGGCAAATTGGACATTTTTAATAAACTCGACTGCAGGTAAGAGTTTCTTTTTATTAAATTGACTTTCGTAGGCTCTCCATAGTTCTATTTGGGTGATGTTGGAGAACTTATTTGGTTTAAAGCAACATCTTAACCAAGAGGTTGCTCTTTGAGGTTCATTTAGGTTGTTCAACTCATTTAATAATTCACCATTATCGTCGTCGTCATTGTCGTCGTGGTCATGAGTATCAATGTTATTATTACTACCATTACTATTATTATTATTATTGGTAATACTATCAGTATTTGATTCTACTTCCTTTCCCTCTCCTTGTGCTTCAGTTTTCTTTTCTTTGATGATTGGAATAATTTTGTTAAAATCATCAGTTTTCAATTTTCTTTTGTATAATCTCAAATAATTCAAATTTTGAATATTGAATTCAGTTTTGAAATTCTGTTTGTAAATCATCAATAAAGGTAGTATTTTTTCCAAAATCAACTTCCTATTTAAATCATTGCTTATTAGATTGAACAAGTTATCTTCTTTAATTGATAGATATTGGATAAGGAAATCTAGAGAAGTAAGAATGATCTCATCATCAATTGAATTTTTATTGTTGGATAAAATAAGGAAACTTAACGTCTTATTCAAGAAATCATTGTCAATCAAGACACTTGCATCATTGGTGTTTATATTTGAACCATACAAATATCTACTAACGGATCTTAGGATTGTGATTGAAGTATTTTTATCGTTATTGATTTTGAAAATTTCGATTAATTTGTTGAAAATCAAATCATTTGAGTTGATTGGACTTAAATAACTTGAAATGTTTTCAATTATGTCTAAAGAGTACTTGATTAGTTCTTTAAACTGATCATTTTCAAAAAAATTCAAATGATCGATGGAATTGTTGTAGATATTCAAAAACGATAGGATGATTTCTCGCAATGATAAATTAAAGCTTAAAATTTGACAATTGTCGATATTTTGAATTAAGTTTCTGATGATTAATAAACAATCTATCTTAGTGTCGATTTCGATTTTAGGATTACTTAAAAAGTTCAGCAAGTAGTCAATTAAGAAAGAATAGTCAGTTTTGAGATTCACTTTGGAAGGATTGTTGTTTGATAAAACAATGAGTAAGTTGAGCACATATTTGATTTCGTCAAGAAGACCGGATTCAAAGGACATTTTGATTCTATCCAGTTGTTTGACACCTTGATGGTTCAGGCCATTGATGTTCTGATACGTGAATTGATGTTCATTCTTGAGTATTTTATTGTTTTCAATAAACCTCGCCTCCTGTTTGAGGGTGGTCAGGGGCTCGACGGGGAACATCTTAATCGCAGACTGTGCATCCTGGGCAATCGACGCGATGTTGATGTCGGACATGAGTGGATGGTTGTATGAGTGTTTAGATTGAAGAACAAAACAGTGATCGTTTCTACAAAAGGGGAATCCAAAATGGAAATCCAAAATGGAAATCAAAAAAACATGTTCAAATCCCACAGCGGCGCGTTTCGCGGTTGGCACGTGACTTGTTTTCCATTTCGAGACTGGCCTACACAAATAAAGATTACGTAAGAACTGGAGAACTGTCCAGAGATAATGTCTTGCGCTTACCTCATCCAGCGTTTCTGACATGCATAGATACCATGTCGTCATCTGATGACGAGTTACTTCCACAAGATTGCTTGCTTGCTGTTCCTGGGTGGTGTTACTATGATATCGTATTGATATAACATCATATTAATATCAACATTGATACCACTCTGCATCTGGACGCCCCACCTGCCCAAACAGGCAACCGCGCCGCTCTCTTGGCGGCTCTGAGTTTTTTTCTTTTTTTTCTTTCTTTTTCTTTTTTTTTCTCTTTTTTTTCTCTTTTTTTCTCTTTTTTTGCCGGTTTTTGCCGGTTTTTGGCGGTTTTTGGCGGTTTTTGGCGGTTCCAAATTTCATTTCCGTTTTTCGTTTTTCTTATCGTTTGGATACCGGGAAAGATACCAAGATAAACAGATAGATGTCTTTGCAAGTGCTTATCGTGGCACACTCTAATGTCTTCCACCAGCACATCTCATCTCGTCTCATCTCATCTCATCTCACCCCATCCTTTAAAACATCACTTCCACCCCCCTCCCTTTCTCTATCTCTCTCTCTCTCTCCCCCCGTTCTACCTTGTAATTCTCCAATCAACACCATGAGTAACCTAAACCCCATTAAGTCGGGCTTCTCACCTATCACCTCTACACAATCCAGAATCCACAACATTGCTACCCAAGCCTCCAACATCAGACAGATCGACGCCAAAGTTGCCATCAAAGACGATGACTTGTTAGCTGAAATTGGGTACAAACAGGAATTGAAGAGAAGATTCTCAACTTTCCAAATCTTTGGTATTGCTTATTCAATCATGGGTATTCTCCCATCTGTTTCTTCCCTATTGGGTACTGCTCTCACCGCTGGTCCGGCTGGAGCTGTCTGGTCTTGGGCCGTTGCTTCGATTTTCATTCTTACAATTGGTGTTTCCATGTCCGAACTGGCAAGTGCAATCCCAACTTCTGGTGGTCTTTATTACTGGACCTTCTATTACGCTCCTGAAGCTTGGAGAGTTCCTTTATCTTTCATCATTGGTATCTCAAACACTCTCGCATTATGTGCTGGTGGTGTCTCTGTCTTTTATGGTAATGCACAAGAAATCCTAGCTGCTGTTTATTTAACCAAAGACGGCGATTTTGTCATTACTGAAGGTAAAACCTATGGTACCTTTGCTGCTTGTATCATTTTCGGTTCTTTGATTTCGTGTGCAAGTTCTAAAAACGTTGCCCTACTACAAACAATTTCTTCAGCTTGTCATACTGGTTTATTGGTTCTATTCCTTATTGCCTTACCAATTGGTACAAAAATCAATAGAGGTGAATTCAACTCTAGGGGTTTCATCTTTGGTGATGTTGAAAATCTATCAACCTGGCCCATTGGTTGGCAATTTTGTCTTTCAATGATGACTGCAGTTTGGACCATCGGTGCCTTTGATTCCTGTGTTCACATGTCCGAAGAAGCTAAAAATGCATCCTATGGTATTCCCATCGGTATCTGTTCCTCAATCACTGCTTGTGGTTTCATAGGTTTTGCAATCTTAGTATGCACAACCGCTTGTATGAATCCTAACGTTTCTGAAGTTCTAGAAACTGATACTGGTTTCGCAATGGCTCAAGTCATTTTCGATTCTTTGGGAAGAAGATGGGCAATTGCCTTCATGTCTTTAATGGCTGCTTGTCAATGGTTCATGGGTTGTTCACTTATAACTGCTGCTTCTAGACAAATATGGGCCTTTGCAAGAGATAATGGGTTACCATTTTGTGATATTGTTAAAGTTGTTAACAAAAAATTAAAAGTTCCAATTAGAGCAATCATCTTAGCCACTTTAATCGGCCTAGCTATCGGTTGTCTATGTCTAGCTGGTCCTGCAGCTGCTAGTGCTTTGTTCTCAATCGGTGTCTTGGGTAACTATGTTGCTTGGTGTACGCCAATCTTACTTAGATTAACTTTTGGTAAATCCAAATTCAATAAAGGTACTTTCTATTTAGGTCCGATTTTTTCTCCGTTGATTGGTTGGATTGCTTGTGCTTGGGGGGCGTTCATTGTTGTTCTAGTTTGTTTCCCTGCTACTAAAGTAGTTGATAAAACTGATATGAATTATTGTATTGTCATCAATGGTGGTATTTGGATACTTGCAATTGTTTATTTCTTTACTTTCAAATATAAATATTATCATGGTCCAAAGAGTAATTTGGAAGATCCTAACGTTGAAGTGGATTCAAGTGCTGATGAATTGGAATTACCTCTTGATGAAAAGGTTTAATTTTTGTATAGATACAATCTCAAATTAAAAATAAAAAAGAAAGATTTGTGTATCAAATGAAACATGCTTATTGATTATTAATATTTCTATAATATATAAAAAAGCGTTTTGAAAAAGTTTTAATAAAGTTTTAAAACAAAAAAAATAAAAGCCCGATGCGGGGCTCGAACCCGCAGCCTTTTGATTGCACTACTCGTCGTAATAATCCTAAGAGTCAAACGCTCTACCGATTGAGCTAACCAGGCTTTTTTGAAAAAAAATTTGCATGCGTGGTTTTATTCCTAGAAAAAAAAATGATTTAATAAACATAAAGTGCTTAACTCATACCAGAGGATAAGATTATAAAATCTTTATCAATAATAGATTTTGTAAACAAAGATTTTTCTTTAAATTTCCAAAACAATGAAGATTTTTCAAAATTTCCCAAAATCTCAAATTTGCTAATTACTCAATTCATTCCATCCAAAAATAAACATCTTGTGTTAAAATGAACGCAGTTCCTGTTGTTGTAATGCATTGTTTCTCAAATTAGTGTCCATACTAATTAGATAAGCTGGTATTTGAATAAACTATAAACTAGACCAAATAGAGTAACTAACTAGAGAACTATGGCTCCTTATATAAGATAAAACAAAGGGTCTGTATGCGGGTCGTCAATCAGGCTATATTTCTTCTTACGACCATGAGGCAATTAGCTGTACTGAAACTCATCTCTGGACTGCTCCTATTTTAATTCGATGCACATTCAATTAACAAAACTTGGAGGTAGGTTTTGCTTCCGCCCACACGTTGTGCAATTGATTGTTTTCACCGTTGAAAACTCACAACTCCACCCACCTTAAGGCTCAACTAATGGCACAAGAATTTCACCAGGTTCATGGATTAGATAACATTGAAACTTTATTTGTTTTTTATGAAAGCATTAGAGTTTTTCTGCTACGTCAGCTCAATTTTCACTTCAAATTCATCAAATGGATGTTTACATGAGCATTCAACACAGTATTAAAATTGTTTTCAATCTTGTTTGTTATTCCTGTTGCTCGCTATGTTGATGACTTGTTGATTCTACTTAATAATTATTCTTTTGTTGCACAGGTTAAAAATACAATAGCGTCGCAATTTAAGATGAAAGATTATATTCTTGCTTTTGTGTTTCTTGGCATGCAAATTAAGCAACCTCCCTCTGCTGTGTCAATTCATACTCAACATTATCTTACTGGATTTCTTTCTGAGTTTAATATGATAGACGCTATTTCGACCACCGCTCCAATTGCTTCTGGTTTCTTATTTGTTCCTGATGGTACTCTGCTAAATGTTTCTGACACATCGCAATATTGCAGCATGGTGGATAAGTTATTGTTTACTGCTAATACTGTTAGACCTGATCTTTCATTTGCTGCTTCTGTGCTTTCTAGGTATATCAAAGAGCCTCATAAAAATCATTTAGCTGTTATCAAACATGTGTTAAGATATATCAAAGGTACCTTGAATTCAGGTTTAAATTTCAAACATGATATAATTTTTAATCTTGTTGGATACTGTGATGCTGATTGGGCTGGTGCTGTTACTGGGTATTTGTTTATGTTAGCTGGTGCTGCTATCATTTGGAAATCAACAAAACAGAAAACAGTTGCTCTTTCATCAACTGAAGCTGAATATATGGCTATTGGTGATGTTGTTAAAGAGGTGGTATGGTTAAACAAATTGATTGCTCACATAAGACTTGTTGTGTGCTCTCATTTCATCCATCTCATCATCAACTTACTAAACACATTAGTATTTGAGATCACGTCAAGCAGAATCACTGCAAAATTGTTTCACTTAGTACTACAAATATGGTCGCTAATGTGTTTACCAAGAACCTTAGCAAATTCATGAAGTTTATTAACCTAGCTGCTAAGAAATCATAATCAACGAATGTTATACGGTGTAGAAACGAATGCTGTACCAATTATAAGCAGGTCGTCATCTCTTATTCATTTTATTATAATTATTAAACGTTTATCTTATATAAAGAGAACATCGTTCTCTATTTTACTTTATCTAGTTTATTTTATAGTTTACTTAACTACCAACTTATCTAATTATTAATCTGATAATGCTTTTGGTTTTGAGTTATTAACTTTAATTAGAAGAGACTATGCAAGAGTCACTCCACGGCAACTTTTTGATATGGTGAAACAGCTTTCTGAGGTTTCGAACAAATCTCCTGCTGATGAGGCAGCTGTCGGTCTCATGAGAAATATATGTGCTCAATTTAATAATAAGCCTGAAGTTAATCAACTCATGAGGTTATTCTACTTAAGTATGTTTAAAATTGATCAAGCAGTTGCAAGAGTTTTAGATGTTGCAACTCCAAACATCACAATTTCTGGAATTGAATCAAATCTAAGGGATTTAATTACCACTTCAAATGTTCAAGGTGTTACATTAGCTGCTGGTTTCAAAAATAAATCTAAAACTTCCAAGGAGAATATTTGCCAAAGGTGTCAAAAGAAAGGTCATTATGCCAAATGTTGTCGTGCTCCTCTGCCAATTAAGCTGTTCCGGTTACCCATGGTCCGTATTTACTTGATTCGAGTTCATCACTTCATATTACCAACAGTAAAATCCATTTCATGATAATGTGTTTCTATTTCGTAAAAAAAAAGCTCCACTGGGGTGACAAAAAAAACGATAAGTAAAAAACACATTTTACCACTAATCAATTTGATGAAACAACTTTTTTTCACCAAATAACAGCACTCTTTCAGCCTGTATATGATTTAATAAACCTCCTCATAAAGTTAGATTTCAATATAATGAAACAAATATAAATCTGCAGCAGAATCTATATTCGTTTCGTCAACGAAGACCAGTTTGAATGCATCAGTCCCTTTGTATCAAAGCCAGGGCCAGCCTGTTGTACTATAACTGACCTTGACAGTGCACTCAGAAAAGATGATAAACTGATAATTAAAGTAAGTATACAAAGACTACATCTATAAGTCACAAGGAAGGGGAATAGGCCCTTTATATAGAGCGCGCAGCCTTATCTTGATAAGCAGCCGTTTTCAATGTGTGATATAAGTAGAAACTTTTACAACATCTGTAACGATAGTGGAAATGCTAATCAGCAACATCAGTCAGTGTCAACACACCGACTTACTCAGATGTTGTAACATTACATCACAACAAAAGATGGAAATTTCACAGAAAAAAAGATAACCATGGACTTCAGGAACAGTGTTTATTAACAAATCTTTATTTTTGCTTCAAATTTTATGATAGTTTGAAGAATCAAGAATTAAGAAGAATTTATTAAGGAATGAAATATAGTACTTTGGATGATTTGATGTGAGCCAGTATTTGTAATTATTAAACTGGATGTTAGAATCATTAGCTTGAGTATTAAAAATTGATTTGAATGAAAATGGTTCAGGGTAATCAAACTGAATTATTTTTGTTACCCCACCTGTGAAATCTGTTTGTAATTGGTTTGAGATCCAGGATTGAATACAGCAACAGCATGAATTCTGCTTTTTAATTTGATTTCAATCATTAAAAACATAAATGCATTATAACAATACATTGTATTTTGATAATTTTAAAAGAAGTCTTTTTTACATATCCAGATAAGTTTTAATTCAAAAAGTATTTAAACTGATATGATTGTTTCTTATTTCATGTCTATGATTCGATTTTATATACTTATTACATTCTTATATGTTTTATTTCAGTAATCATAGTTTTCCGTTTCTTTTACACTTTTATAGTTTATTTTAACTAAGAACTTATCTCTACACTGACTTAACGCTTTAATATGCAAAGTGCAATGCATCTGTTTCAATGATGTTAGCTGCTCATGGTACACGTGTTTAATTGTTTTGTGTTTCTTCATGACGTTAAGAGTAAGAGACTTGTCACTCAAGTTAAAATGGTAATAAAGAATGCCCTCCTATGTGTTTTATACGACCGTTTCTTTCAAACTTCTTACTGAAGCCTACTTAAATAACATATTTGAAAAGCATACAATAATTAAAAAAAAAGCTACAAACTTGTTTCAAATGGTTAGACAAAATTCTGATTATGCTGCAGTAAGTAGTACTCTTTGATAAAACGGCCGTGTCAAAGACACCAAGTGCACTGTTTAGAGTGAAATCCCCAATCAGCAACGGACTACGATTAAACCGTCTGGATGTCTTGAAGAGGAATGTGATACCACCAAACCAATCCACTTTCCATTCACACTACTCTTAACCGCTATCTTTAAACGTCCACGGCACTGCCACCCCGAATGAAGAAACACCCGTCCCTGCGCCATCCCAACCAAGAGTAACTAGAACAATAGATTATGCAACACAATCTAGCTAGGCAGCAACCCAAAACAATTATTATCTTTGACTAATGCCGCCAAATATAAGTCAACTATGACTATTATGACTGTATTGTTTATCATCTCCGATCTTCTTAGCGGTTAACTAATAAAGGTGGTTCTCAAATGTTTTTTGAGTGACATAAAACAGTGGCGATTTCTCGAAGCTAATAATTACAAGGCAATAGAGATAAGAAGCTGATAAGAAGGTGATAAGCATGTCTGCTATAGTTAGAGACCTTGTTGAGGAAGATTACCCTGAATGGAACCGTTTGTTTGACTTGTACTTATCATTCTATGAGAGTTCCCTTACACAAGATGTGAAAGATAACACGTTCAAGAGATTGCTGGATCCAAATGTCAAGATGTGGTGTGCAATTGCTGTTAATTCAGAGACCGGTAAACCAATAGGTATTGCACAATATTTACAACATTTGAATACCTGGTCGGTTACTGACAAGATTTACCTCAATGATTTGTTTGTTGATGAAGATCAAAGATTAAAACACGTTGGTAGGAAATTGATCGAATATGTGTATGCTAAAGCTGATGAACTAAATGCTAAAGATGTTTATTGGATGACTTCTAATGATAATCACAGAGCTCAATTATTGTACACCAAAGTTGGTTATAATGCTGGTAAAGAAATTTACAGACGTCCTTTATAAAAATACCTATTTAGATTTTATAATTACACTTCTTCACTAAGTCAGAAACACTTTTTTTACCATCTTTTGCTAAACCACAAATAACACCTTCAATATCAGCATCTTTCATTTTTTGTTCGAATTTAAATTTACATTCTGTTCTAACGATTTCAATTTCTAAACCACAAATGGCCTTTTGTAATGTATCAACATGTGATTTCGGAGCTTCATCAACTGTCCATTGAGGTTCGTTATTAGATTCTTCTTGACCAGTCAATGCATCTAATTGCTCTCTAACCCATTCTTTGTCGTCTAAAATAGTAGCCTTACCATAAACATGAACGCAACCAAAATCCCAAGTTGGAACAACTTTATGAGTTTCCTTCTTAGTTTGATAATACGAAGGTGTGATATAGGAGTCGTCCGTTTTGAAAATAAGCAGAACCTCATCGCATTCCTTTAAGGAAGGTATCTGTGGGTTGACCTTAGCCATATGTGCATGCAGGTACTTTTTGCCGGTAGTTTCATCGATTTTAAAGTAAAATGGAATGTGATTAGCAATTAAACCGTTCTCATTGGTGTGTGTGATGACTGTTGCAAGTGGGTATTTTTGAATGATTTCTTGTTGTGGAGCCCATTCATTCTCCAGATATTTGTTAGGAATATACATCGTTGTTGAAGTAGTTAGTGAAGAAAGAAACGTACTATCACAGCAGATAAATCATAGTTGGAGAGATAAGCTGGAAACATCAACAACAAAACTCAACGGCGGTCTTTGACCTTCCTAATCGGGCAAGTATAAGATCTTAGATACAAAAGTGCATTTGACAAAAACTATAAAGTAATAAGGACAGAACATACCTAGATAGCTTGTAACTTGATAGCTTCACCCTTGTAGATGATTTGAGACGCATTCCAAGATTCACCAGGCTTCAATTCAACAAAATCATGAACATGGCCAGGTTCAATACACAACATGTGATGATAACCAGATTTTGGTTCAAAATCAGACATGCCTCCAGATTTTTCAATCCACGGATTCCAGACAACAACATCTGGTAAATTAACTCGTTTAACGTTGTGTACAACCTTACCTAACTCAATAATCTGTAAAATTTTATCAGTTGAAACATTCTTGTAAACTCTATCCAATTCTTGATGGAAATCAATTGCTGGTGCCTTTTCAGTGTATGTTTCGTCAAGTAACTGATCATAACATTGTTCACCTGGTAAATTGTTAACTAAAGTATCTTCGATATCAGAAATTTTCAAGTATGTATGAAACAACCAATTAAATTTCCATGGCTTTGAATCAACATTTGAAACTTCAATATCTGTTTGCAAATTATCTTCATTCAATGTAATTGTTAAAAATAGGGTAAAATCGTTGTCACCATTATCCCATTTACTATAAACATCAACATTTGCTTGTTCAGGAGATAACGCAAATTGAACAGTTGGGGGACTTGCAACCGTTTGACCCAAGAATTCCCAAGTAGAATTACGTGCAAACCCATGTTGTGGCAAGGAGTCAAAACCCGGACTGTTGGATTTACCAAAAACTGGGAAAACAAGTGGGATTCCTCCACGTACAGGTTTTGAACCGTCCAATTTAGCTGCGTCTGATATCCAGAGTTGTTCAACACGGTCAATTGTCCAAGACGTGATGGTTGCACCATATTTCAGGATGCTAACTTTGGTGTGAGGGTTACTTGGACTGGTAAGAACAACAGTAGTGTCGAAGTCTTCAACAGGCATGGTATAATAGAAGATAGCTGTAAAAATAAACAGAAACAACAAAAAACTGTACTTAATATAAACGTGTTTCAAAAAAAAATCGAAGGACATGAGAAAACCCTCTACACTTTATCAAACATAAAATAAATGGTATTGAACTACTATACAAAACAAACATTATTATACAAACATCCGTCAGAACTACTCTAACTTCTTCATTTCTTCATCCAACTTCTTAATGTCTTCATCCAATTTCTTTAACTCAACAACATTGTGTTCACCTCGTTGTAATTGTTCCAACTGCTCCATTTTGGCCTCGATTCCATCCAAAAGCTTCTCCATTTGAGAAGCAGCCGCCTCTGCATTTGTAAGTTGTATGTAAGTCTCCCCGATGTCGTTGTTTTCTCTTTCAATCATGCTAGTTGGTCGTGTATGTAGAACAAAGAACGTTTATGTGTAGAAACCAAATCATCTTCGAAAGCGACGTGTTCTTTAATTTTTTTAAGAACTTGATGAATTTCATTGAAATAACAAACCCTATATTCTTTTCTACTTTGTTTTAATTCGATATACACCGCTTACACCACAATGCTGTCATATTCACGTTTGTGTCTTCTGATTACTTTTTTTGTAGCACAAACTTATGCTTTTATATCAGACACTCTTGTTTTAACAGATAATAAGCTTGAATATTCAGATTTTCTTGATACATTAAAATCTATTGAATTGTCATATGATGTCTCCAATGTTGGTTCAGATGCAGAAACTCAATTGTTGGATGTCAATGATCAAATCTTATACAAAAACCTAATAATTTTACCTATTTCAACGAAAAAAATATCTTCAAGTATAGATTTCAATTCATTATTGAAATATTCTGAAAATGGTGGTAATATAATCATTCTATCTGATTCAAATGGCACACAATTAGATACCACTATTTTTCTTAATCAGCTAGGTATTTATCCAAGTTCAAAGAATTATCAATTTGTTGATTACCATAATGATAATAAAATTGAAATTTCAAATACTAATGCACTTAATGACTATATTATTAATGATTCTTTTAATGTTGATATTACCAACGCATCCATTGCATTATTATCAAACTCTCCATACTTATTGCCATTATATCAATGTAATCCAACATCCTTTACCAAAGATTCAGATAGCAATGTTTGGCATTCAGGAAATCAGGGGTATTTGGCTGCTTCATTTCAAGGTTTAAACAATGCCAGAGTTTCATGGTTTGGTACCTCAATTCCTTTTGTCAATGAATCATTTAATGAGCAGTTGTCTAAAGATTTAATCACTTGGACATTTCAATTAAGATCCATTTTGAAAATAACCAAATTTAATCATAAGAGAGTCGATAAAGATTTAAATGAACTTCCTTTCATTGATGAAGATGATTATTATAAAGTTAAAGATCACTCATACTTTGAATTTGGTGTTTCCGAATATAAACATGATTTCAAATCATGGGTCCCATACGTTACTAAAGATGACGATTCTATTCAATTAGAATTTTCAATGCTAGATCCATACCAACGTCTAAACCTTAACTTATCATCGAAATCGGATGTTGATTCAATATATTCATCATTATTTCAAATTCCTGATCAACATGGTATGTTCAAGTTTAAAATTGATTACAAAAGAGAAGGTTTAACTTATTTGGTTATTGAAGATATTGTTCCTGTTAGACATTTAGCAAACGATGAGTTCGAAAGATCCTGGTCAATTCCAAATGCAAGTGTTTATTTAGCTGGTTATGGTGTTGTAATTATTGGATGGTTGTTCTTTGTTGTTATTTTCATTTTATCAAATAATAAAAATATTGATAATGAAAAGAAAGATATCTAATTAGAGTTATTTTTGTATCTCTTTATATACATATAACATATATATACATGAATTTTTATATTCTATTTATTTATTTATTTACAACGTCATCACATCTCTTACATAAATGGTCTTCCTCCTTTGAATTGTATTTCCAACACCTTGGACATTTAAAATCAACGGATTGAACAACTTCTAATTTATCACCACGTTTAATACCAGAAACAACAAAAATATCCATCAATTCATCATCACTATATGCATCTAAAACTTTATCTTTAGGAATAGTAACTACTGCTTGTAATGGTGTATTTATAACTTTTTCATGTTTTAGTTCGTTGACTAATAAATTAATTGAATCTTTAAACTTCAAAATTGTACTAAATTCATTTTCAATTTCCAAATCTTGTCTGATATAGGATGATTTGAACCAACCATCTTGAAATGGTGTATCCAATCCCTTAGTTAAATTCTTTGACATGTTATTCCAAACTTCTTGGGTTATGATTGGCAAAATTGGAGATAAAATTGAAACTAAAGACTTTAAAATAATTTGAAATGTGTATAATGTTGAAACTCTTTTTGATGATAACAAATTGTCTGTATATAATGAATCTTTTCTAATATCAAAATAGATTGATGATAAATCAACATTTATAAAATGATTTAAATTTTTGATTATTTTGAAATAGTTATAGTTTTCATAATCAGTTAAACATGAGTCATTCAATTTCCATAATTTGCTCAATATGTATTTATCAATTTTATTCAAATCATCATATGCAACAACACCATTGAACTCGTTTAAATTACCCAATAAAAATTTAAAAGTAAATCTAACCTTTTTCAAATTATCTCCAACGTGTTTTAAAATTGTACCACCAACATTTATATCATTGGTATAATCACTTTGTGCAACCCATAATCTTAATCCATCAACACCTATTTTTGGAATATTGTTTGATTTATTACCATTTAAAATATCAATAGGTGATACCGTGTTACCAATAGACTTTGACATTTTTTCACCTCTTTCATCAAGAGTAAAACCATGAGTAATAATGGTTTTATATGGCATAGTAATAGTACCATCGGATGTACCAACTTTTGTTAATAAACTACTTTGAAACCACCCTCGATGTTGATCACTACCTTCAAGATAAACATCTGAAAGATAACCCCTTTTAACTGCTTGATCTAATAATTCTTCTTGGGATAAATACGATTCAATGGTTTTCCAACTTGATCCACTATCAAACCAAACATCCATTGTGTCCATACCCAAAACATAATCTGATTCTAAATGTTTATAGTTTTCAGGCAACCATTTAGAAATGTCACTGTTAAACCAGTTATTAATGTTTTCAGTATTTATAGTTTTAATGATTTGCTCAATAATGTCATCATTGATAATTGCTTCCCCTGTTTCTTTATGATATAAAACAGGTATTGGTACCCCCCAACTTCTTTGTCTTGAAATACACCACTCATTTCTATTTCTAATAAATGATGATAATCGATTAATACCTCTTTCAGGGTGGAATTTTACATCCGATAATTTTTCGATTGTAATATCTTTAATCTTACTAACATCAATAAACCATTGTGGTGTTGATCTAATGATAATTGGTTTTTTAGACCTCCAATCATATGGATAGGAATGTACATAGTTTTCATTCAAATCAACAAGAACATTTAAAGTTTTTAGAAGTGCAATCATTTTATCATTACCTTCACCTAAAACTTTTAAACCAACAAAATCTTTCAAATTAGATGAAAGTTCGTTGTTATATTTACCATACTGATCAACCGGTGAATATGGTTTAATGCCATTTTTCAAACAAACAAGATAATCATCATGTCCATGACCTGGTGCAGTATGAACTAAACCAGTACCTGCTATATTAGTAACATGATCACCATGAATAAAAGGATATGATTGGCCATTATTAAGGATTGGAGATTTATATTTATGGTTAAGTAATTCAGTACCATCGAATTCAACATCAGTTTTTTCAAAGTTGAATAGCTTTGATAAACTATCTAATAAATCAACAGATACAACAAGATTTCCATGCGCTGACTTTATGATGGTATATTTTAAATTTTTATTAAAAGAGATAGCTAAGTTTGAAGCTAATGTCCAAGGAGTAGATGTCCAAATGAGAGCATTAACGTCATCAAAGCCATGTAATGAACCTGAAATTGGGAATTTAACATATGCTGCTTTAGATACGTGATTATTGTTGTATTCTAATTCACCTTCGGCCAATGCAGTTGAGTTTTCACAACCCCAATAAACTGGTTTTTCTTGTCTATGAACAAGACCCAAATCAAAGAACTTCTTAAAAATACGCAATTGATTTGCAATATAGGAATTTTGAAGTGTAAGATATGGATGGTTAAAATCACCTAATATCGCTAACTGTTGAAATTCTTCAGATTGAATGGCCTGGGCACTTAAAGCATGATTTGTTGCTAGTTTGATTATTTCAGATGATGATAATTTTGAACTTTTTAGGTCTTCCAAACGTTTAAGGATTGATGGATCACCATTTTTCTTAAATTTCTTTTTCAATGTTTTTTCTAAATCTTTTTTTTCTTTATTAAATTTTTCTAAAGTCTTTAGTTCAATTGGTAATCCATGACAATCCCAGCCTGGAACATAATGGATTTTTTTACCTGTTAACAATTGGAATCTAACAATTATATCTTTAAGAATTTTATTCAATGCATGTCCAATATGTAAATGGCCGTTTGCGTACGGTGGTCCATCATGGAGGATGAAAAGGTCATCAATAGATTTGATTGGTTTTGCTTTATTCCATTCATACAATTTAGTAGTTGTTTGCGGTTTTAATGTTGATTGAATAAGGGCATCATTTGACCTACTTCCAAAGTTTGTCGATGGAAGGAAAACCGTACGTACAGCACGCAGGGATCGATTAAAACGAATGCAAGGACGTTTCAACATTACGTGTTGAAGTAACAAAAAAAAAAAGGAAAGATATGTACTTATGTATGAAATTCCTTAGAAAATACACGTTGAATCAAATGGAAAAAGGAAAAAACATGTTGAGAAAATGGAAAATTCAAAATACAAAATTCATAGTGTTTTTCAAATATCTTGCAAACATTTGTTACTCTGAAATACAACATAGAAGCGGTTTAGAGATAATAAATATATAGATCCATATTTATATATATAGACTAGATAAAGAACAAAAACAATGTCCGTTTCCTCGAATGAAATATTCAATATTTCAATTGCACAACCAACACACGCAACAACATTTAAACCTAAATTTACATATGCACTGTTTGAGAATGAATTAATTTATGGATATAAAGGATTGAGAATCGATTTAGTGTTTGACTGTTTATCGCTTTATCCATTTTTCAACTTCAAGTATGATGAAAAGGAAGACAACGTTGTTGACATCAAAGAAATATTTGATAAGCATATCGATGGTGTTTTCAAAGATGAAGGTAAATGGTTAGACGAAATTGATAATGAGAAGTTTGAATTACCAGATGACAAAATTGTTCGAAAATTCAAAGATAATGAAAATAAGGATTATCAAATCTACAAATTCGATGTTACTGATCCAATTGGGTTGAAATTACTGAAAAGATTTCAAATTTTATCACTTTTGTTCATTGAAGGTGGATCATTTATTGATATGAATGATAAAAACTGGGGGTTTTACCTTGTTTATCAAAAATTAGAAGACAAAGATATATTTGTGGGATATTCAACGGTGTACAAATATTGGAATTTCCAAAGCACCAAAGAGGATAGAAAATTCAAAAACCGAATTTCACAATTTGTGATTCTCCCACCATACCAAGGTAAAGGTATCGGTAAAGAGCTATATACTCACATAGTTGATGAATGGATAAATGACGACACATGTGTTGAGATTACCGTTGAAGACCCCAATGAGGAATTTGATGACTTAAGAGATAAATGCGATTTACAAAGGAAAATTGCCAGTCCTAACGCCAATTTAAAACTCACAAAGAGACAACACGCAAGAATAGAAGAAATTTATCAATTGTACAAGGATGGAAGTACCAAGGATCTCAGATTGAAGATCAAAAAAAGAGTGTATTTGCAGAACAAAGACGGATTGGAAGGATTGGATGCATCGATGGTGAAGAGCAAGTTGCAAGATGCGTATGAATCTGTGATCGAGGGATACAAAGGCGTGCTTGGCATCAACAAAGGTTTGAAAAGGCCTTTAGAAGAGTGACAAACGGGGGTGTATAACCATATAACCACAGAACCATATAACCATATAACCAACACTTGAACACATTTGTAGCATGAACCGTATTCGGCAAAAACAGCCGACAGCCGACAGCCGACAGCCGACAGCCGAGACGAGACGGTGTGCAAATTAGCCGACGTGCGGCTGCCCCGGGGGCGATTTCCCGACGCGGCAGGCGCGCCTTCCTCTTTGGGAAATCCCCAAACAGAAGGAAACCCCCCCGAATTTGGAAAGCGAATTGAAAACGGAAACAATTTGGGCTGCGAATTAATTAATGCTGAAATGGCTGGTTTCGCCACTTTATCTGGTTCTTTCTGCCAGGTTATCTCTGTTTCTTCCTTGTGTCCTCCTTGTTTCTTCTCTTCTCAAGTCAATTAACTAACCACACATCCACAATGCACAGAACTTACTCCATGAGATCATCTAGAGCGCCAACCGCTGCTCAATTAGCTACTCCACCACCTCCAGTTTCCTCTACCAAGGGTAAATTCTTCGGTACAACCTCCATTGCAGATGCTTTCAGAAAACAAGCTGCTGGTTCTTTCGGTCCTGAAATGTCTAGAAAGTTGTCTCAATTAGTTAAAATTGAAAAGTCTTTGGAAAGATCTTTAGAAGCTGTTTCCAATGAAAGAAAGATGGTTGCTAAGCAATTATCCATTTGGGGTGCTGACAATGACGACGATGTCTCTGATGTTACTGATAAAATCGGTGTTTTATTATATGAAATTGGTGAATTAGAAGATCAATTCATTGATAAATACGATTTATACAGAATCACTCTTAAAACAATTAGAAATATCGAAGGTTCTGTTGATCCATCAAGAGCAAGAAAGATTAAAATAACCGATGAAATTGCTCATCTTAAATATAAAGATCCTCAATCTCCAAAAATCTCTATTTTAGAACAAGAATTAGTCAGAGCCGAAGCTGAATCTTTAGTTGCAGAAGCCCAATTATCTAACATTACAAGAGAAAAATTAAAGGCTGCATTCAACTACCAATTTGATTCTTTAAGAGAGTTGACTGAAAAAATGGCACTTATTGCAGGTTACGGTAAAGCTTTGTTAGAATTATTGGATGATTCTCCAGTTACTCCAGGTGAAACCAGAAACGCCTATGATGGTTATGAAGCTTCCAAACAAATTATAATTGATTGTGAAAACTCCTTATCGAACTGGACTTTAGATAACTCTTATTTGAAGGAACCTTTACTATCAATGCATCAAGGTGTTGACGATGTTTACACTGTCCCTGAAGGTATTGTTGAAGGTGAAGGTGAAGGTGACGTTGCAGGTGATGTTGAAGGTGAAGGTGAATGGACTGAAGAAGTTGCAGCATAAGTTAGCTTTTTGTTGTATCGTTTTCACATATTTCCTATATCTCATCTAACCCTATAGTTTAGTGTTAGTTTATCACTACTGTGTTTGTATTAACTTATATTATTGTTACTTAATTTATCTTATTTTACTTTACTTTACTTTAGTTTTTATTTTATCGTTATGCTTTTTTCTATTTCTAACTTTGTGTATAAATATTAAATAATCATCAGTTTTATTAATTCATGTTGGATGTCGATCATTGGAGCCATGCAATTAATTTATTATATGGAAAAATGTGAATACAAAGTAGGAAAAAAAAATTCCAAAAAATACATAATGAATCTAACAGTATAAAAACCAATCAATAACTAAATCTTTCTGCTTTTAACAGAACTGCCAGATTTACCTGTTGAAATACCAACAGACTCAACAGTCTCTGTACCACCCTTTTCTTTGTTTTCTTTCTCTTCTTCTTCTTTGTCCTCTCTATCGTATCTTTCTCTCATTTGCTTGTTATAATCGATCTTATGTAATCTTTGATTCTCTTCTGGCGTATTGCCGTTCAAAACACTAGTTGAGTCAATATAAATATATACTAGGAAGACGATCAACGCAGAAATTAATAGTTTTATAAACATGGATTCTATGATACCCAACTCACCAGATGCTGAAGCATTTGGTGATAATTCAGACTGAATTTTTTCTGCCATTATTTTAAACTGTGCTATTGGGTTAAACATCTTGAAGTTGGGGAAGGGTGAAGGGGGAAGGGGTGCCTGTTTTTGCTAATAAACAGAAACTAATGAATGTAAAAAGAAAGATACTGATAAAATCCGAGTTTCAATATTATTTCCATTTCTGGACAATTACAGCGAGCTTCCTGATGGCTGCAATTTATGACTTATTCTTCTTCAAATATGTGGATATTTGCTTACTCGTACAAATAGATACAGGATAAATAAATAGAAATGAATTAGGTTGAGCAAGTTTATATTAACAAAAGTCGTCATTTAATTATCGTCTTTACATAACATTAAAATTACCCATATTTTCAACAACAGATTTTAGATTATGTTTTTCTATTTTTCATTTTTTCATTTTTTCAATTAATTTAATAAAATCTTCCAAATTTCCAACTTCTTTATCACATTCCACAATAAAACACTTTTTTTCAACACAAAATGTCCAAAATATTACCTGCTGTTTCCAAAGTGGCCCCTTATGCCACTACTCCCCGTCTTCCAAAACGTCTTCTCATAGTATCAATCGGGAATGAACCAAAACACGATGGATCTCGACAATCAATTGGACATTTGGTACTGAATCAGTTAATCACTAGAACAAATGCAAAGCCTTTCAAAATGAACGATTTTCAAATTTTCAGATCTAATATTGATTCGACCGATATTTGGTTTTATCGTATACCCGGAACGATGAAAGTTGTTGCACAAAATTTAACAACGTTTTATCACTTGTTTAAAAACCAACATGGTAAAGAAACGAAAACTATTGTTTTAAATGAGGAACTAGATCTTGAACTAGGTGACATCAAAATAAGAATTAGAGGCTTGTCATATCGTGGTCCCAATGGTTTACGGAAAATTCAAAACGAAAGTGTACTTCGTAAAAATTATATGGGTTTGCAGTTAGGCATTGGGAGATATTACAAGGGAAATAAAGCAATGCCTGGTGTTGTCCCAAATTACCTACTGAGTAAGTTTAAAGATGACGAATTGGAAATATTGGAAAATAAAGTTACTCCAAAAGTTCTAGATGTATTGAATGATATGTGTTTGAATGGTAAATACGTATTTGAACAACATCGAAAGAAATAATAAAATCACAACAAATCTTTGTGTAAGAGAAATAAAAGTTGGTTTAGTGTGAAGTGATTCTAATTCATTAGGACAGGTTTAGTGTGAAGTGATTCTAATTCATTAATGAGTTAAACATAAGAATACCATTATTTAAACAAACAAATCATTATACAGTGTAAAAGAGAATATAAATATCAATTATAATAATAAACTATCAAAGTTCACTATATGGAGTATTGAATAATGGTGGAGGATATGGTGGACTATTAACACATTCCATTTCATTATAAATTTGATTAACATATTTTTCAATTTTCATACATTTTTCAACAAAATCTTCTTGATCAAAACCTTTACCACTTTCATAATCATCAACAACATTTTTTTTAATTAACTTCAAATGATTTTCCAATTTTGTGAACTTATACTCAACCCAATCTTTATAAAATTGATTAAATTCAGATCTTGGTAAAACGGATGGCTTTAAAGTTGTTAAAACACAATTATCCAATTCACCTTCAACTGCGGTTGCATAAGAGATAATGAAACTAATTCTGTGATGATTGGTAATTGGTTTTGAAGCTAAGTGTCTTAAAACTCTACCTTGAATCAATGCACCAGAACCAACGGGTGGTTCAGGAACTCTGGTTGCTTTATTATTACCCGTAATAATTGTTGTTTGGCCACCTTGAGCTTCTTCTGGTAATGCTAACATAATAACCAAAGGAATAGAAATTGAATCATAATGAACACCTAAAGATGATGGAATGTCTTGACCATCACTTGCATCTTGTCTCTTCAATTCGACATCAATCTCTTCTTGCGATTGTGGGAAATTAGTTAATTGTTCTTCTAAATCATTTGTTGCTAATGAGACATTGATATGAACTAAATCCATTTGCCAGACAGGTTTCAATTTATAACCAACAAAATTTGAAACAATTTCAGATAACTCTTCAGATTTTGCTAATGCTTCAGTGAATGGAGCATGTTTGAAATGATTAGCAATATGAAAATCCAATCTTGTTGCCTTTGTTGCTAAATTTGGTAATCTTGCATAATTATCAATAACATTAGACTGAAGAGCTTCCCATAATAACATATTAACGGCTTCTTGCGATAATAACTTGAATGGGAATGCAGCCCCAAAATCATTTAACGGTTGAACATGGGTTTTAGTAATGTCCAAATCTTTTAAAGTGAAAGTTTTTGTATTTTTGTAACTCTCAGGATTAAAAATCACATGTTTTGAAGCATCAAATTCCAAATTTGGATCAAAACCTGGAGTGGCTTCGAGTTGTGCAACAAATGATTTAATTTCATCATCAATTGTTTGTTGTGGGATTTTCTTTTCAGGACAATGATATTTATAGTTTTCCAACAAACCATTAGAGGCAAGTGGTTTGGGGTAAAGAGTTTGAACACCAGCAGTCATAATTATAATATTCTTTGGTTGAGTTCAATACAATCCTCTCTCTAACTTCCATTACCGCTGTTATAAGTGATGTCCCCCCCTTTTTATGTACAAAACCATTTTACCTGGACCATACCAGATAGGCTTATCATCCGGAGAGCACGTTCCCAAACCAGAAACTCATTTCTCACCAAAGCTCGTTTTTTTCCCAAAACGGGAAACGTTTGATTTTTTTTTTGAAGACAAAAAGGCTCACCGAGAATAAGCGTGTTTGATACCAGTGTTGTTTCTTTTTAGAACGAGAGATTATCACAGTGCATAGACATAAGAAGAACTAAAACTTTCATAAAACAATGTTTAAAAAGTTCTTGGAGAAAATGAAAATCAGTTATGATCAGATGTGACGTTTTCATGTTTTTTGATTCTTTTCAAGCTGGTTTATATCCTCCGTTTTGCTATATTCGGTGGCTTGTAGAATAATATCAGATCTAAGACAAGGAAGATCATCTTATTGAATTCTTACATTTCTTCTGTTTTCACGTTCACTGGTTGAAAAAGCCTATTAATTAGAATTCATTCTTGATATAGGTGTGTTGACTATTTGCTGCTTAGTTGAAGATCGAATCTATTCTTTTCTTGAATATCAGAAACAACGGCTCATTATTCCAGGTGTCTTATTGGTGGAAATTTTTTTTGCAAAAACTAAATACATCAACAACATCCATGTTTCGGATTTTATCTAGTGGAAATAAAAGCAATTATTTTTTATCGATATAAGGAATGATATTTGTGATATAGATATATAACGCTTAGTGGCATTACTCGGATAAAATAGTATGTCATAAGAAAGTACATTGGAATCAACTTTCAAGCCGAAAGGGATAAAACTGTTGCCATTGTGTGGAGCTAAACGTCCAAAATCCATAAGGTAGTTTGTTTTCACTTAACACTCTTAAACCTTCCACAAAACGACCTGTGAAAAAAAGCTTAAATTTTAATTGAATAGCACTTAATAATTTTATACTTCTGCCCAGATCTTGCATTAGCAAATTGCTTAAAATATTTTACTTTATTTCTAATGATCAATCTTTTTCACATGTTGGCATTTCTTAAAACTCCGCCCAGATTGAATTCTGTTTGGATAGGTAACACAAACAAACAAGATTTGTCTTTATCAAATACGGCTTCAGCAGTGAATGTAATAAACAAGCCAATATTGAACGACAAAAATGTGAATAATGTTATGAAGAAAGAATGACTGAATAGATGAATACATCTCAGAATGCGGTATTATTAACTTTCCCCCAAATCAACCTGAAATTATTTTGGCCCATTTCCTTGCTTGATAACCACCGAAATTAAAAACCTACAAAGTGATAGGACTATGTATAACATACAAGAAGAAACAACGAAAACCATAAACAGAGCCGCCTCTGAGTTGCTGGCCAAAACGAAACGGGAATCAGCACTTGCCGCATTTGGACAAATCTGGCAACATGAATTTTCACTTTTTTTTCCACTGCATTATCTTTTATTCTTTTGTTCTTCTTTAGTTGTTCTGTCTTTACGCAAATGTCTACATCACCTCGCCTGCCGCAACGGTTGCTTGTTCTTTCGTTAGGAAATCCTTCTGAATTTGATGGAACCCGTCATTCAGTTGGCCATTACATGCTATCCCGTCTCATATCTAGAACACAGGCACAATCTACTACTATTGGCAGATATCATACACACCGGACAACCATAGATACCACAGACGTATGGTTTTATCGTGTACCTGGGTACATGAATCTTAGTGGACAGAGTGTAACCCCTTTTTTTAAAACTTTTACATCTCAAATGGGTGATTCCAGTGTAGTTGTACTTTTTGATGAACTGGATCTCGATTTAGGAAAGGTAAAGATTCGTAAACAGGGTCTCTCACACCGTGGCCATAATGGGTTACGAAATATTCAATCCTCTTCTCCTATTGGTAAATCTTATACTGGTGTACAACTAGGTATTGGAAGGTATTATAGTGGTGATAAACAAACTCCCGGTGTTGTTGCAAACTACGTTTTGAGCAAGTTCAGACAAGAGGAAAGAGACACTTTAGATGATATTGTTGTTGATAAAGTAGTTGATATAATCACTGAAATGTGCATTGATGGCAAGTATATATTCGGAAAGTAAATAGATTTAAATAATATTATATAATGTATTAGTAAATGATTCAACATATTGTTGATAGATTTTTTCATCAATTGCTCGATGTGATGTAAAGTTTAATGTCATACCCCCATTATTACAACTACAGATGTACAATGCAAATGATGCGTCAACCATTGGTTGAAAAAAATAAACATTGTTGATACTTGGTGAATTAATGTTACCTAAATTAGAAATGGCAAACCCAATTGACGGTTTGTCATTAGATGCATATAAATTGTCCATTACTTTTTCAACAATTGAACAATCTTCAAGGGCCATAGTTTCTAAGATTTCTGCACCATGGATTGCATTCTTTTTATTTTTATCCAGTAAATACTGGAAGTTTTGTGCTAGTTCAATAAATTTTGATGATTTTATAAATTCAACTGTTGATTCATTAACATATTTACCAAATAAATTACCAAATTCTTTGAATATTTCATCAGCTTCTATATATGGTCTATAATTAACTGCAATTAATGATTTAAACACCCCATCAGACTCATATAAATTAGTGATACATTTTGCACCAATTGAATGTAACAATGAAGTTAATTTAATCCCATTTAGACGAGTCAACTGTAATAATTTATTGGTGTTTTCTGGACTTATCTTAATCACTGCTGACCTATGTAATGGAAGAGGTAGCTTCATCAATTCGTTGTTTAATTCTGGCATCCAAGGTTTTGAGTCTGTTCCTGATTTATATCTTTGTTGAAAATTTAATAGTTTTGTAGGATCAGGAAAATCCGGAAATTTCGTAGTATCAATAACTCTTGGAATAGAAACGGTGTTTTCACTCTTGAGCTCTTTGAAAAACTGAATTTGGAAATTTTTTCCTGATGTACCATCAAAATATGTATGATCGACAACAAAGAAAACAGTATTTGTATCAATAACATAAACTAACTTGAATAGTGGTTTAGTCAACTCATCAAAATCAAACTTATACAAAGTATATTTTTCATTTATTTCAGCACCAGTAGCGGTTTCTAGAACATCAATAAATGAATCGTCAATTGTGTAAGGTTTTGAATAGACCGAATTATGACCATCAACTCTAAGTGAAAACTGTGGATACTTTAAACATAATCTTGTTAATGTGTCAAGGATAATATCTTTTGTCAGTGGAACATTATACTCTGCACCGACAATGAAATTGTAGTAAATGCCATGTTTTGATCTTGATACATAAGACTGTTCAAATGCAGATAATTTACGCATAGCTGATTGCTGTGTTATAAGTATGCAACTTTTCTATCCATTACTGTGCCAATAAATTCAACTATTGTGCCTTTTATATTAATACAATGACTCATGTAGATTTCCAACCTACAGTGAAAACATAAAATATACATCATCATCTCAGCAAGAATGAAAGATAAACATGCTAATCAGTGAGTCATAACGGTTTTTTTTAGTTTAGAGTTGTACTTTTTTGGTCAGCGATTGGGTTGGCAACGGCCCCAAGAGAAAAAATTGGCTTAGTACCGCTGCAGGTTTTCTTATCCGGTTTTAGTCGGTTTTGAAACACAACGGCGAACTTTGTGGAAATTTTGCAATTCTTCTAGATATGCAGCTACGTTTTCTTTGCATTCTAATCCAACAACAATTATATACATATTTATATACTAAAAGAGTTGAATAAATTAACTTAACAGAAGGACTGTTTCTATCTTCTTAAACTATTTGAGCCGAGCAGCTTGCCATAAATATCCAACCATATACGATTTTGTTTTTGATTTTTCAATTTAAAATTAACCTTTCAAGACTCATTTTAAGATACCATTTTATGAATGGTGTTTTTAAATACGTTAACAAATTGATTATGGATTCGAATGTCAATTCCCCTGCGTGATGTAAAATTAAAACTTAATCCATTACACTCAGTAGATGCTAAATTTAATCCAAAAGATGATTGAAGCATTGCTTGATCAAAATATACATCAGTAATTAATTTTGATCTAATCATACCTAAGTTGGAAAATAACAATGTAAAAGTTGGACTTGAATCGTTATCTTGGGATGATTTAACTAATGAATCAAGATATGATGGATTTTGTTTGTTGTTTGATTCATTATATTCAAATCCCTTTAAGACATTTTCAATATTTGATATCAATTTATTTTGAAACTTTGTGGATAATTCCGATACGTTCAAATTGATGATATCTGAAACTTCAGTTTGACCAATATACAGATCAAAGAAAAGACCAAATTCAAGTATATTTGATAAATCAGGATGGTTTAATTTAACAGATGGCCTCATATTTACTGGAAGAAAGGTTTGAAAATACTTGTGTTCATTATTATCATATCCTAATAACTTTATAATTTCCTTTGAAAGAATTGCATATAGTAATGAAGTTAGTTTTGTATTGTTTGATTTGGCAATTTTTAGTAATTTATTGGTATCGTCAATCCAGTGATAGTTGCCTGGACCGTTTCAGTGGCTGTCTTTCTTCCACTCAAATTTTCTTGAAATTCCAATAGTTTAGTAGGGCTTGGATACTTATAAAATTTATATGTGTCAATAAATAAACTTGGAACTTTGTCACTTTGTAAAACTTTTGCAAATTGGATATGAAAGTTTTTTGCTGCCGTGCCATCAAAATAAACATGATTAGAAACAAAGAAAATAGAGTTCAAATTAACGACATAAACAATTTTAAAAATTGATTCTTTACCATCATACTTAAATATATGTAAGGTATACTTGGAACAAACTTCGTCGACAGTAGACTCTTCAACAACGTCGATAACTGAACTGTCGATGGTATACGGTGGTACAATAAAGGATTGAAAATTCTCATTGACACGTAGTGAAAAATGTGGGAATTCTTCAAACAATAGCCCTATAGAGTTAATTATCTTTTGATCATTCAGTTTAAGGTTATACTTGGCACCGACTATGAAATTATAATATGTATCATACTCTGATCTCAAAATGAACACCTTTTCAAACCCTGCTAACTCACGCATATCTCAATGAATACATGGTATAGCCCGTTTATGCACTCATGAGAAAGATCCAGAGAAACCAACTACTTTTACACCTCAACAAATAAAAACGAAGTTATCTTGTAATTGTATCTTACTCAATTAGGAAAGTTCAACCCCTATCTCCAAAAACTAAATCTACATTGAATGGACTTTTTTCGGTAAAATGTGAAGAGTTCCAAGCAGTGGTTAATAGAACAATAGAAAAGGCAAACTCTTCATACGAACTCTTCCTACGGAAACTTCCTACGGAAACTTCCTATTCAGGTAGTACTTGTTGTGCAGTGGTAATTTAGATGTAGCCGCTAGTATCGGTGTTTGCACCAATCACGCACTTTCGACTGACGGCCGTTTTTTGGATGGCGCGACGCATTGGAAACGGGAATTACCTTGATGGAAATATATAAAGCCATTTGAGAGATGTCCATTTGAGATGCCGGATACTCAATGAAGATTCCGGGGATTGTAAATCGTTGCAATTATTTCACGTAAAATGGCAATCTGTAATTTTTGTTTGATGCAGGGGTTCTAGTACTGATTTTGTCACTTGCCTTGAACTGGTGCTCATTGATTAAAGGAAAACTCGCTCTTCTTATTTGACAGTTTGAAACCATAAGTAATACATTAAAATGTACAATATATAAAAAAAAAGGGAAAGATAGAGAAGTTAAAAGGATAGAAAAGAGATAGAGGGGGGCGAAAGGAATGAAAATAGTAAAGTAAACTACAATTGAAGTATAGGGTAAAATAATTTTTTGTCAAGGATGGGGATTCAAGTAGATAATCTGTAGAGCTTTTTTCATAATCAATAACTAAAATAACGTTCCAAAATTAAATTAGTTTTTGATTATATGAGTTGTTTGTAACAGATTTCCAAAATATATGTGTGTTTGAATTGTGAATATATTTTATCTAACCTTGTAAAGGTGATAAAATAGCACGAAGGCTTTGAGTAAAACTTCTCTTCGTAGTAGAGTCAACATTAGCAAGGGCACGACGAGCAGTCCAAATGGAAAAACCACCAAAATTAGTATCATGTGGTAAAATAACATCATTGAATTTAGTTTGAATAACATCGGGTGCTACATAACCCGAATCGGACTCAGCGTCATCACCAAGAAGACCAACAAAAATAGGGGTATTCTCATTTTCTGAACCTATAAGAGTGGTGGTTGCCCAATCATTCCAATTGAAGCCATCAGCAATGATACCATGTGTATCATCATTATAAAATTGCATAAAAAGATAATCAACTTTAACATTATAAAGTGCTAGGTCCAAAGCTGCAGTATTGCCATTCAATTGATTAGCTGGGGATAATGAAAAGTATGTTTTGGTACCAGATTCTGCATAATAAGCATCACTTTTATCTTTCAAAGCTTGAATTGCCATTACATAAGTAGGTCCAGAACTTCCCGCTTGGCCTTCAATACTAAAATCAAAACCATCAATAATCGCATTACCAAGTGGTTTTTGATCGACGGTAAGACCTAAATTAGTACCATGTCCAAAATAGTTCCACATTTTATCAGCAAAATCATTAATGGAGTCTTGATTATTGTTGATTCTACCTGGTGCATCTGCTCCACCAACGGAAATAAAGAATTTTTTTCCATGATCTGTCCGACATACGTCCATATCAGCAAGTAATGTATCTCTGTTACCAGAATATTCATAACCAGTATCGGTCCAAGTATAATATCTATTTAAGTCAAAGATATATCCTGCATCACCATAAGTTTTTAGAAATGAAAGAATGATAATATCAGCTTCAAAAGTTGGATCAGAACAATACATAGACAGTGGAAGTTCTTCATATGGTAATCCGTCCACTTCACCATTTCCATAATAAACGGCAATTTGTGCAGATGAAGTTGGTTCGTTAGATGAAGAGGAAGATGAAGAAGATGAAGAAGATGAAGAAGATGAAGAAGATGAAGAGCTAGATGAGGAGCTAGATGAGGAGCTAGATGATGAACTAGATGAAGAAGTAGTTGAAGAAGTAGTTGAAGAAGTAGATGAAGAAGTAGTTGAAGAAGTTGAAGTAGTAGTTGGAGTAGAACTTGAAGAAGAACTTGAAGAAGTAGTTGAAGAAGTTGAAGAAGTAGTTGAAGTAGTTGAAGTAGAACTTGAAGAAGAAGATAATGATGATGAAACAGTACTAGTAGTAGATACCGGTTCAGTTGAAGAACTTAATGAGGAAATGTCAGCTTGATCAATATAGTTGAAACTGTAGTAAGTTTGAGTTTGAGTATTTGTACAAGCAGCAACTGTATCTTCTGTTGAAAGAGGAGCAGCTTTTGCTGATACAAGCAAAGTAGAAAGCAGAGCAAGGGAGGTTAATTTCATCGATTCGTCTGATCACTAACCAATCAATTCAGAAGATCCCACCCCAGAAACAGCAGATAATCTGGGTTTTATACTCAAAGATCCAAGTGAGGTTGCCATGATGAATGATGAAAATACCGCTAACACTACCTATTACAAAAGTACGACGTAAACACGAATAGGTAGCCATAACGAAGTACCACCCCAAATAATCAAACCATCGAACTGGGCCAACGCAAACAAAGCAGACAAAGCAAACAAAGCAAATTACCAGAGAGCCTAAACACTGTACGTTACTTGTGGTTTTCCTTTTAGGTTAGAACCTTCCGAGAAAAACGAAAACAAAAACAGAAACATCAACAAAAACTACAAAACAACATCATCAGATTATTATCGATACTTTTACTTAGTGGAAGACGTTGTTGGTTTTTTTGTTTATAAGTAACCGGAAAAGACTCTGTTTTATTTAGATGCTTCATCGTGTAGTGTACGTTGTAGGTGTTTTCTAAGACAGTCAAAACTCAAAGCCCACCGAATTCGGAGATAATTCATGTGAGGTGTTTATGTTAAAAACGGAGAGAATTTTCCAACGTTTTTTCAACAATAGCTAATTTTTTATTTTGTGCTGCTGTTTTCGTACAGTAATACGAAGTTCTCAACATCCAGTCAGATGAAAACATTCACTCAAACTTCAAAAATACATTCACTACATCCAATATTTTAATATGCTTCCTAAAGCTAGCCGATACAATTTAAAATTATCTACCGTATTTATTAAACCTCAATGCTAAACCACCATTAGATGAAGAAATGTGATGTAATGCAAACGATCCATTCGCCATTGGTTGATCAAAATATAAGTTATTAATAATTCTAGAATCTAAAATACCCAGATTAGACATAATTAATGTAGAATTAGGCTTTGGATCTTTCAGGTTCAAAAACTAATGTTTTTTGTTAAAAATCAAGCTATCCTTTGTATTAAGAATTTGTTCAACAATTTCATAAATTTTCCAATGCTTTCGTTACTTGGATATGGAAATTCTTACCTGCAGTACCGTCGAAATAAACGTGATCAACAACGAAAACGAGAGTATTTATATCAACGACGTATACCAGCTTGAACAATGGATTAGTCCCCCCGTGGTTAAACTTATGTGACGCATATTTCAAACAAATATCTGATGGCAGGCCATATTAATACATGTCTCTGTAATGTCATATGAATTAAACATCACACACGTAGAGTTACTGTCGTCAACCCTTAATGAAAAATGTAGGAACTTTGTACATATGGACGATAGTGCATTCAAGATCACATTCTTGGATAAAGGAATTGTATATTCGGCACCAATGATGAAGTTGTTGTACGATCCTTGATTACCGCTTCATATGCTGATAGTGAACGCATTATTGGTGTCGGGAAAGTACTGTTAGTGGGCCAAAATCGTAAGGATTTTTTTATTTTTTAGTAATAACATAACATAACATTACATAACATAACATAACATCACATCACATCCTATTTATTGTTAGAGTGGGATAAACAGGAAGCATAGCGATGCCGTCAAAATGAATATGATTTGTAACCAAGAAAATAGAATTTGCATCTGAAAAAAGTGTGTATTTTAAATTGCGCTATAATTCATGACGTGGTCGGTCATCTATGAAAGTATTATAAATAGTATTTATACACTATACAATATGGGGAGAGAATGCCCCTATTTATACTTGTAGCGAGGGGTAAGAGTGTTTACTTTATTACTGTGAGTCAGAGTTTGTTTCTGATTCTCTAAAGTGTTAATTCCCTTTGGAGCGATTTTTACAGTTTTGCAAAATTGGAAATTGGAATTACCTCAATAGGAAGGTGCATAGTGTCTGGTTTTTGACCCTTTTTAGGACAAACTAGCATTATCAAATGTTTCTGCCCATATCTGATGAACATTACGCATTAAATAATACAAATATATTAGTCAATTTAAATGATGCCAAATACCCAAATAAAGATAACGGGGATCCTAAAATAGTTGCAATTACTTCATGTAAAATTGTACTGTTTTTGTTGGTTATCTTAGACTAGTGTTTATTGATTAAAGAAAAACTTGTTTTTCTCATTTGAAGAGTTTGAAACCATAAATAATATATTAAAATGTATATTGTATAAAAAAAAGGGAAAGATAGAGAGTTTAAAAGGATAGGAAAGAAATAGAGAGAGAGGCAAAAGGTCAAAAAAGATAACGATTGAAGAAGAAAAAACGAAAGTATTAAAGTAAATAACGATTGAAGTATAGGGTAAAATAATTTTTGTCAAGTATGGGGAATCAAATAGATAATCTGTTGAGCTTTTTTTATAATCAATAACTAAAATAACGTTCCAAAATTAAATTAGTTTTTGATTATATGAGTTGTTTGTAACAGATTTCCAAAATATGTGTTTGAATTGTGATTAAAATTTATCTAACCTTGTAAAGGTGACAAAATAGCACGAAGACTTTGAGTGAAAGTTTTCTTTGTAGTAGAGTCAACATTAGCATAGGCACGACTAGCAGTCCAAACGGAAAAACCACCAAAATTAGTACCGTATGGTAAAATAACATTATTAACTTTAGTTTGAATATCACCAGGTGATACATAACCTGAATCGCCCCCAGTGCTGTCACCAAGAAGACCAACAAAAATAGGAGTATGTTCATTTGCTGAACCTTTAAGAGTGGTGGTTGCCCAATCATTCCAATTGAAGCCATCACTACTGAGACCGTTTGTACCATCATTATAAAATTGCATGAAAATATAATCAACTTTAACAGTTAAAAGTGCTTGGTCCATAGCTGAAGTATAGCCATTCAATATATCAACTGGGGCTAATGAAAAGTATGTTTTGGTACCAGATGCTGCATAATAAGCATCAGTTTTATCTTTCAAAGCTTGAATTGCCTTTGCATAAGCAGGTCCAGAACTTGCACCCTGGGCTTCAATATCAAAATCAAAACCATTAATAATTGCATTACCAAGTGGTTTTTGAGCGGTGGTAAGGCCTAAATCACTACCGGCTCCAAAATAGTTCCACATTTTATTAACAAAATCATTAATTGAGTGGTCATTATCGTCGATTCTACCTGCTGCACCATCTCCACCAACGGAAATGAATATTTTTTTTCCATGATCATTCTGACATGTGGAAATATCAGCAATTAGTGCAGCTCTGCCACCCCAAGAAGTATAACCAGCATCGGTCCAACCAAAATATGCATTCAAGTTAAGCTCATAACCTGCTTCACCATAATTACTTAGGAATGAAAGAATGAAAATATCAGCTTCAAAATTTGGATCAGCACAATAACTTGCCAATGGAGCTTCTTCACGATCTTGTCCGTTCACCCTACCATTTCCATAATAAACGGCAATTTGTGGAGATGAAGTTGGTTTGTTAGATGAAGAGCTAGATGAAGAGGAAGATGAAGAGGAAGATGAAGAGGAAGATGAAGAGGAAGAGGAAGAAGTAGTTGGAGTAGTAGTTGAAGAAGTGGTTGAAGAAGTAGTAGTTGGAGAAGTGGTTGAAGAAGTAGTAGTTGGAGAAGTGGTTGAAGAAGTAGTAGTTGGAGAAGTGGTTGGAGTAGTAGTACTTGAAGTAGTACTTGAAGAACTAGATAAAGAAGTAGTTGAAGAAGTAGTAGCTGAAGTAGTAGTTGGAGTAGAACTTGAAGAACTTGAAGAACTTGAAGAACTTAAAGAACTTGAAGAAGATAATGATGATGAAACAGTACTAGTAGTAGATACCGGTTCAGTTGAAGAACTTAATGAGGAAATAACAGGCGCATCAATATAATTAAAGCTGTAGTAAGTTTGAGTTTGAGTACTTGTACAGTCAGCAGCTGCATTGTCTAGTGAAAGAGGAGCAGCTTTTGCTGATACAAGCAAAGTAGAAAGCAGAGCAAGGGAGGTTAATTTCATCGATTCGTCTGATCACCAACCACCCAATTCAGAAGATCCTACCCCAGAACCAGCAGATAATCTGGGTTTTATATCCAAACATCCAAATGAAGCTGCCATGATGAAAGATGAAAATGCTGCTAATGCCACCTATTACACTTTCCCCGATTGAGGCTCAACATTCCAAAAGGCCCACATAACCACCAATAGGTAGCCATAACAAAGTACCACCCAACATGTCCAAACCATCGAACTGAGCCAACGCAAACAACGCAAACAAAGCAACGAAGCAACAAAGCAACAAAGCAAACAAAGAAAAAAGCAAATTTCCATAAAGCGTAAACGTTTTTTGTTGTTTTTTTTAACGTTTGAGCCTCTGCGGAAAACAACAACAACAACAACAAAAATCAACAACAACAAATATTTATAGGTACTTTTATTCATTGGAAGATGTCCTTGTTCTTCTTTTTTTACAAGTAACTGCAAAAGACTCTGTTTTATTTAGATGCTTCATCTTCTAGTGTATGTTGTAGGTGTTTTTCTAAGACAGTCAAAACTCAAAACCGACCGAATTCGAGGATGGTTTGTATGAGGTGTGTGCGTTAAACACCGAGGAAATAAGCTAACCTTTCTAATCTTTTCACAATTTGTCAACAATGGCCAATTTTCATCTGGTGTTTTTGTTTTCAAATTGATAAATAGCCGGCAGTAATACAATATTCTCTACGTCCAATCAGAAGTTAACCTCCAATCAATACATTCAATACAGTCAATATCTCAATATACTTTTAAAAATTAGCCAGTACAATTTAAAATTAATTACAGTATTTATAAATTTCCCTAGATACTTGATCCACATAAGACTGATAAATGATTTTTGGAACACCTCTATGAGAATTGAAGCTCAAAGCTAAACCACCATTAGATGAAGAAATGAAATGTAATGCAAACGATCCATCCACCATTGGTTGGTCGAAATATAATTTATTAATAATTCTAGAATCTAAAATACCCAGATTAGACATAATTAGTGTAGAGTTGGGCCTTGAATCTTTTAATTTCAAAGAACTGATGTTTTTTTCAAAAATCAAATTGTCCTTTGTATTACGAATTTGTTCAACAATTTCATAATCGTTCATTGCATTTTTAACATTTGATGATAATTTAAGCTGGAATTCATTTGACAGGTTAACAATATCAACTTTGGACAAAGAGGAAGCATCAATTTCATCAAAATATTTGCCAAAAAACATACCAAACTCAGAAACATTTTTAAAATTCTCATCTTTTTCAAAATCAATTTTGAATCTTGTGTTAATTGGAATCATTGTTTTGAACTTTGTATCTTTTAACGAATCAGTACATACAATATTATAAATTGCCTTGGCAGCAACTGCATATAATAATGAAGTCAGTTTTGTACCATTTAACTTTGTAAAATTTAACAGTTTTGAAGTCTCATCAGCTGATAAGTGAATAATTGTCGAATTATGTATCGATGGTTGACAATTTAGCAATTCCTCATCAATAAGAGGTCTAAAAGAAGGATCGACCGGTTTACTAGGATTAGGGTCTCTACCTTCAAATTGCATTAAACTAGTCGGATCTGGATATTCATGAAATTTGGCTGTATCAATGAACCTTGAACTTGGCTCAAGGTTTTCCAATGCTTTCGTTAATTGGATATGGAAATTCTTACCTGCAGTACCGTCGAAGTAAACATGATCAACAACGAAAAAGAGAGTATTTATATCAACAACGTATACCAGCTTAAACAATGGATTAGTCACCCCATAGTTAAACTTATGTAAAACATATTTTGAACAAATATCTGATGGCAAACCGGATTCCAAAATGTCAATATACGACTCTGTAATTTCATATGAATCAGACATCACACAAGTATAATTAGTGTCATCAACCCTTAATGAAAAATGTGGGAACTTTGTACATATGGACGATAACGCATCTAAGATAATATCCTTGGATAAAGGAATTGTATATTCGGCACCAATAATGAAGTTGTTGTACAATCCTTGATTATTACGAGCAACAATTACCGCTTCATATGCTGATAGTGGACGCATTATTGGTGTCGGAAAGCACTGCTGGTGGATGGTAGTTATCTCTTATGTACGAAAATCCATATCGTCAAAACAGCAAGCGATTTTAAATTTTAAGCTTTATGACTAAAAACCATATGGATTTTTTCATTTTATTAGTAACAACATAAAATAACATCCTATTTGTTTGATAAACAGGAAAAATAATCTATAAGCTTAGTTTATACTTTATAAATACACAGTATACAGGGTTTGATTAATCATATTTCACATAGAATAATATGGCAACATAGTAAATAACTTTTCTTTCTCTCTAACAGAACTTCCATCTATTACCACATTTTTCACACGTACAAAACGTGGTTAAGGGTTCATCGGCAGATCTTGTTTGCATTTGATAATAACTGACTTCTCTTTGCTTACATTTTCCGCAAACAAATCTATCTGTAACTGCTCTTTTTTCAACTGCACCTTGAGCATCAAATAGATTCTTTTGATGTAATTGTTCCAGTTCTTTCTTCAAGGATTCAGGTGCTAATTCTGCACTTGTCATATTAATCAATTTTTCCGGTTTAATGGTACCATTAAGTATATTTATACGTAAAGATTGATTATTTTTATTTTTTATGTTTAGTATTAAAGATCTCAATTTATTTCTATATGAATCATTGATTGATTCTTTGTTTATCTTAAAAATCGCCAATTCAACATTGGTGCATGTATTCAATATTGATTTTGAATCTAGGGTTGTATCCAATCCAACCGCTGTATATAACGCAGAAATCGATCTATTACGTGTTGTATCCGGATAAATATCAATTTTTATACCGTCAGTGGCAGGTGTTCTTGGTTTAACAAGAGTATTTTCTAATGCTGCTTCAGCAGCGTTTGCCATTTGTGACTCAGCTTTGATAGTTGAAGTGGATTCTCCAACATTGATTTTCTTCTTCTTCTTTTCAGAGGAAACATGGTCCTTCCACTTTTTAATGATTTTTTTCACCAAATTAACAACCTCAGTATCTTCATAACTACGTAGTTTGTTCACATGAACGCCAATTTTCGTTTCTCTAAGTAAAGTTTCGGTGGCAATGACTCCCTCTTCCAGTTGTTTTAGAATATCTATAAGTGCAGCTGTGTCGTTGGCGGTTCTGGCCTTGTTTAGTCCCGTGACCGCGGTACGTATCTCTGAAGCATCCATGCTAAGCTGCAAAGAAATGTCCAAAAGAGGTGTTTTACTATTCAAACAAACAACAAACAACAAACAACAAACAACAAACAACAAACAACAAACAACAGAGTTTGCATGTCTTGTAACTTAAAAAATATACACAAAATTCCAAATTCCAAATTCAACGACAATGCCAAAATTTGGAAATTGAAGAAAATCTTCAGAGCTCTGAAGAAAGTGTGAAATACGCAACAGCTCAGAAATGGTTGTGTTTTGTGCCTATCCCATCCATGACACATGAGACATGATTGGAAGGATCAACTGGATACCTTTTATTAATCCCTAGGAACAGTAAAAGGTTCACTCTTTGAACCGTCACGTGCATAGGGAAATGACAATCAACACAGCAGCCGATAGCCGAACGCAAAAGTGTGTCTTTTTACCCGACACGTGTTGTATCTGCTTACGTAAAACTAATTTTTTTTATTTTTCAATTTTTTATTTTTTTTTTATTTTTTCATTTTTTCATTTTTCTTCTAAAAATTTTTTCACAGAAAAAAAAAAATTCAATCAAACAAAAATTAAAGATCTGTAAAGAATCTGCAACTGTCTGGAATAACAACAACAACAACAACAACAACAACAATAACAACAACACATACCGAGTATGTCCAATTCATCAAGCGTGCTCTATGTCGGGGCCATTCCGTACAACTGGGACGTGCAGGTGATCAAGTCCGTTGTGTGTGGATCCGGTCCAATTGTTGACGTTCGTTGTATGATGGACAATGCAGCAAAGAATAAAGGTTTCTGTTTCATCGAGTATCTATCTCCATTGGATGCTCTTAACGCTCTGACTATTTTGTCCAAAGTGAAAATTGAAGGCAGGAAAAAAATGAGAATCGAGTTGTCCAAAGAAGGATTAAGAAACAGTCAACATCTATCTAAACCTACGCTTAAATTGAACAGATTATTTTTACCTGCTAATGTTCTTTTACCTCCGGAAATGAAGAATTCTCCTGAAAATGTAGGCGATCTAGAAGACGAACTGGATGTTAACAATGGTAATGATGACAGTAAGGTTTTTTTGAGAAATCTTAGAGACTCCATACGAGAAAACAGTGAGATTAAAACCATGGTTTCACAAATGTTAGCCAATGGCATGGATCTGTACCAGATTTCAAATTTAGTCAATCAGCTCAAATCAAATAATGACATTCCCCTGCCTCCTTCATCATCAAATTCATCGAATATTTCGTCTAATTTCAACCAAACGACGTCATCTTCGTCGTCATCTGCAATTCCAATACAGTCGAGTAATAACCTAATCAACGCATCGAATTATTTACCCCTACCCACCACGTCGTTAACAAATGGAATGCTGCCAGTAGATCCCGTTTCCAAAACCTTATCAACCATCCCACCAGGGGTTTTGATTGAATTATTGGCAAAATTGAAATTGGTACTATCCAATCCCAACCCAAATTCAAACAACTATGCTGAAGCAATCAACATTTTGAACGAAAACCCAAAATTGGCAGTTGCTGCTGCCCAAGCTTTATTGCTCATGGGTATTGTTGATTTGGATGTTTTAAACCAAGCGCAACAACAATCCCAAATACCTCCTTCCTCCGCATCTTCATCCAACACACCGCAACAACAGGGTCAATCGCTACAACAAGGACAATCGCTACAACCATCCACCGCTACTAATAACAACACTAATAACATACCTAACGAATGGCTTATATTACCACAACATACAATTGCAAAGCTGCTACAACTAAACCGTAATGAAGCAAACCTGATATTTCAAGTCTTGCAACTCTCTCCAGATCAGATTTCGGTCCTTCCGTCGAATGAACGCAATATGGCCAACCAAATTAGGAGCCAATATATCTGATGCGATATAACCAATATTCGACCCACCCCCATCTCTTCTACCGTTTCTTTTCTTTTATGTGTAATACTTTAATAATAAACTTGAAAGCTGAACGTACATATATCCATCCTTACAACCGCACATTTTCCAACCGCAACCAATTTCGCATTTCCCGAATAAAAACTAAAAATTGAATATGCTGAGGAAATGAGTGTGACTTATTTATTATTTACTTACTAACTAACCACCACTTATCTCTTTGCGAATGACTAGATAATGGCAAACAATCAAAACTTTGGGTTTCCAGGCAATATATTGTCATTTTCAATGGACGAACTACTGAACACAGGTGAAAACAGAAACGGTGACGCGTCCGTCGACCCGTTTGCTGCGTTGGGTGACACAATCGCAAATGCAATCAATGGTGCTAATCAAGATGGCAATGGCAATTTCGGTATTGGAGTAGGCAACCTAATTTCAAATATGGTGAATAATATAGGTATGCCACAAAACCAGACCTTGCATGCTCCCGAGGATGTAATAAATGCTTTAAAACCGTTAAAACTAAGTGAAATTCCAAACCGTGAAGAGAACTCGTTATGTCCTATATGTTACGAGTCCTATGCTGAATATCATAAAGATGGTGAAAATGAAGATGAAGATGAAGATGAAAATAAAGATAAAGACGGAGATGAAGAACTTGAAAATAGACCCAAGGATGAAGAAGATGATAAAAATAATAATCAGACTCTTACCCCCTTTGATGGATACGACTCCATGGATCCATCCATTATTTTCCCAGCTATTGAAACCGCAACTTATTCCACAACGTATACTTTACAATCCGAATCTGAATTTTCAACACCAAATGGCGAACCTGATGATGTACCAAAATCACATTATGCTGTTCAATTACCTCAATGCAATCACATTTTTGGATTCCCATGTATAACCGAATGGCTGAATTCCAACATTTCCTGTCCATTGTGTCGTCGAGACATAATCCCCGAGCAAATACGAACTAGAAGAAGAAGAACAACGAACACCGATCGAGAACGTACTTACATATACAATTCTGCAATTACGGAAACTTACGTTCCAGTTGATTGGACGTCACCTCCATCCATGGGCTGTGATCCGTTGGATCCACCGCTTTCCATGCCTGTTCCCGGTATAGGGATGTCTTCTGGACGAAGAACAGGACGGGCACCATGAAGGAATATGTGTATTTCGTTATAAAATATATCAGTAGTATATTATTTTCACTCCAGAAAACTTCCCATGAAACTTTTCAGAAAACTTGCTGGGAGAATTCGTTTTGATGGATGTTTTCTTTTTTCTTTTTCCCGTTTTCCCACAAAAATCTCGGTTTCCCCACAAAAATTAAAAATTCTCATGGAAGAAAACAGAAAATAAGCCGCTGATAAAAAATAGAAAAAATGACATGAATTTTGACTACTGTTGAAAATACTGTGGTACGATCAACAAACATTTCTTTCTACAGCTTTGCTGCAATCAGTACACAATGGAGAAGAACCACATCGATCCCGCAAAATCATACAACACAGGGTTGTCCTGTTTAGAGGTTTTAAAAACAACACAACCAAGAGAAGGTCGTGATAATCAGTTATACAGCAGTATAGACAATTCAAGACTCGTTGCTGGTGGAATCATACTTGATGACAAGCATGAGAAAGTGCTAATGATTTCATCTTCAAAGAATAAAGAAAAATGGATTATCCCCAAAGGTGGAATTGAATTAGATGAAGCTGACAATTTCGGCAAAACTGCATTAAGAGAAGTTTGGGAAGAAGCTGGTGCAATTTGTTTGATTACTAAAAAGTTGCCGATTCTAAAAGATCATAGAGTTGGATCAAATGAAAAACTGAAGTTTCCATTGTGTGAATTCCATTTCTATCAAATGAAATTAGATCAATTGGAAACTACATGGCCGGAATCTGATACTAGATTAAGAAGATGGTGTACATATCAAGAGGCAAAACACGAACTACTCAAGTCAAAAAGACCCGAATTGTTGAAAGCTTTGAATGATTCAGATATTACGAAAGATGATGTTGAAATATTAGAAATTGATAAAAATAATCATTTAATTGATGCTCAATTGGACAATGATAATGAATATGATCATATATAGTAAGTATTATTATACAAATGTATATTTTCTAAACACATCAACCCCATCTCCTCCAACAAAGACAACCTTATTTATATGTCCATATAATACTTTACATTGATTTTCTCCAAACATTTTACTAAATATAACAATCATCGGTTTAACCATTATACCATTTTTAAATTCATTTTTTTTCGTTGGATAGTTATTAAGGAAAAAAAAATTAACCCATCTAATCATTCTTGGGATCGAGTCTCCATCAACCTTAACAATTCTAATTTCTGGGAATTTGACATTTAAGAATTCTCCATTAAATATCCAATTTGAATCAATACCGAAAATTCCAATATTTTGAATACTTTTGTAACATCTTTTGATCATATTTATAATTGTAACTCTAACAAACGTTAATTTTGAATTTAATTTTTTCAAAATAAACTCTCCATTTATCATAATCAGTTGTTCTATTCTCAATCCTTGTTCAATCAACTTACTAACTTTTCTGTTTGTTACACCAAAGCTTTTGTAAATTTGTTTTTGGTTCCATTTATTTTTATTGATGATGGTGATCATTTTCAAATTTAAAGGGGTTCCAACCGATTTCTTCGATCTTGTCTGTTTCAAAATCTGTTCATTACTAACAATACCCTTAATTGCACCATTAATGACCAATTCAAAAACAGTTAAACTCGTTGGCAAGTTATCAATTATTTCACCAATCAAATAACCATCATTATGTTCAACGTGCAAAATTTTGAGTCTCTCCATGTGTCTAAGGTCATTAAAAGAATTGGTCAGTAAATCACTACCAATTCCTAGTTTAATGTTGTTTTTAACAGTTTTTAAATCCCTACTTATACTTAAATGTGTAAAATACTTTAGTTGTCCCCAATTTGTTCCAACTAATTCATTATCTTTTTTTAAACATAGTTTCTGATGTATTCTCATACAATAATATTCTTTTACAACATCAATATCGAGCAATTCTGGTATGCCTTTTAAAACTGATAACAGTTCATTATCATCTTTAATAAACTGCAGTATCAATACTACAAGTTCCACAGGCCATTTAATCAAGCAATTCATAGTTGAACAAATATAAAGAGTCTATAAAAAGTCGTAAAGTTCAGAAATTGTAAAATGCCCCTTTTTTTTTCTACTTCAAATATTGTAATTCTTCCAACACAACACCATCTAAATTACCACCTACAAGATCATATAAACCCCCAACAATATTCCTTAGTACATCATTAAATCTAACATTCCGTACAACATCACAGGATCTAATTAATGCTGTGTACCTTTCTCTTTCAAAATTAATAGGAATCATCATTTCCACTGCATATTCATTCTCCTCTGGCTCTTCATCTTCGGGTTCATAAGGTTTTAATTCCTCATCATCATATGATGTCTGCTTATGATATACTTTTAAATCACCATTTGGCTCTTCTTTGATTTCTTCTGCAAACAAAATACATAGATTAACAATTCTTTTAACGAATAGTTGTAAAATTGATGAAATTCCAGCAGACTTAGTCATTTGATTTAATTCATATTCAATTTCATCATCATTTGTACCACTAAGAACAGCTGAATTCTGTAAATACTCTTTCTTATATAAGGACAATAATCCCAATAAATATAATTTTCTAATTTTTGGATCAAATGAGTTTTTAGCAAATTTGGTCAAATTTAGTAATAGTTTATACAATGTAACCGAATCAGGAAGGTTCTCTAACACAATGTTTGAATTATCAATGACCATTCTTAATATTGGTAAACTGATTTTAATTTCACAGTATGGACTATCCGTATCCCTAATCAAATAATCAATCATTTCACCAAACAGACCACTTGATATTAAATTATTATAAAATGTTTTCTTGTTAACATTTTGCAATATTGAAACTTCAATTATTGAACTTGTGAGAAAAATAGAGTCATCTCTCATAGTTTTCAAATAGGAGGATAGAATTTCAAAAATTTTCAAACCTATTTGGTTATCGAAAATGTTAACTGACATAAGATAGTAACTTCTGATTATACTTAAAATTAATGGTAAAATTTCAGTAAAATTAACTAGTGAATTAACCAAGATTTCAAGCATTTGAGTATCTAATAATTTATCTGGAATACCTTTTGATAAATCAATGGTTTTCAATATGCTTGACCATAATTCTAATCCATCTTCGCATAATAAACTATAATATTCAGATTTTGAATCACAGCAGTAAGGTACTAACGGCATAACAATATCATAAATGCTGTAACTATTCTTATTCAAGGAAGTTATTAGATCTTTTAATATTCTCAATAAGGAATTCTTGATTATCATTTCATTTGGATTATTTGAATTTTCCCATAAAATTGGTATGATTTTAACAATGTCAATCAAAATCACATCATTTATTAATGGTGTATTTCTTTCAATTAAAATTGATAGAAACTTAAGTATAAAATTCTTGCATTCAATTGAGTTCAATAAATTATTTAATAATTTGATTGATTCATTTATAACATTTGTTGAAAAATTCTGGAAATCTTTCTTTCGGAATTCCCAATCATCGATTAAAAACTTTAATGATTGAACAGAGGTTAATTTCAAAATTATGTCATTACCATTTACTAGTAGATTCGTTAAAAATTCATAAATCTTGATCCTGAGTTCGGAATTTACACTTTCATCAATCCATTCATCTATGATAAGACAAATTCTACGTTTAATCAATGGTGATTCATTTGAGATAGCTTGTGGAATAAAATAATTGAACAATAATTCGTTAAAATTACATTTTGATTTGATTGAATTTGAACTTAATTGGAAAATGCATAAAATTGAATCTTTTGTAAGTAGATCAAGCCCATCATTATTTAAATTTTCAATTTTATTTGTTATAAATGACGAAATGAACTCACTGAAGTAAATTGATAAATCTTGGAAATAATTTTCTGCACATTTTCTAATTTGAAACTCATAATTGGATGATAATTCTTCATTAAACCATTCTTCTGGATCAGTTTCCCAATTCTCCAAATCAATTGGCCTCAATTTTAAATAATAGTTTGTAATTAAATTAATTAAATTTTCAATTAACTCTAGTGTGAAAAAATTAGACTTTAATAAACTAATTGATTGCTGGATTTCTAGTTTATCACCTTTTTGTTTAACAACATTTGTATTTGATTCTTTGAATGTATAGTTTGTTATTGTTTTCATAATGATAAAAGATTTGATAGCAATTTTTTCCCAAAAATCACTATCTACATCTTCGTAAATAACTTGAGCATTTTGTTGCAATACTGAAAGTAATGTCAACATTATATTTTTACTTGAATGAAGTAAAATAAACGAACATGCGTTATCGTTGACTAAATTAGAATACAATTTAACATAACATTTAATATATTTTTCTAGCAAGTCTAATTTATTTGATTCATGTAAAATTAACAATTTTTGGAAATGCTGTAATGATAGATCCATAAATTCCTGGATCATTTTATCCCTATTTTGATGATCATAGCCATCAACAACTAACCTACGTATATTTTTTAAAAAAATATAACCTACTTGCATAATTGCTAAATCAACATTAGGATTAGCATTTGTACCAAGATCATTTATCCATCTGTTGAAAAACATGTTATAAAATTTAATTAAATGCGGTAATACAATTGGTGCCTTTGTTTGCATCATAATTCTAGCCTTACCGATTCTAACAGTTGATAATATTTTCAGAATTTGATTTAGCATAATCATTAAATTATTCAATCTTATAATAGATATTCCATTATCTAGATCATTAGAACAGGACTCCATAATACCTACAATATCTTCAAACAATGTAGGCCATTCAACTGGAAAATCCAACCTGCAAATTCTTGAAATCAAATGTGCATTTTGAATAGATAATTGATTGTTTGATTCACTTAAAAGATCAAACAGTCTTTTTTTAATTTCAATCTTTTCCTCCTTAGTGATAGCATTGATTCTAGTAGGTCTCCAATATTTTTCAATTCCATTTTTCAAACAAATTACGGCAAGCCAACGTATTTGTAAAGGTAGTTCTCTATTTATATAAACTGACTGTAACATATAATGAAACCCTTTCTCTGCTTCCCATTCCTTAAGTTGATTTTCTGCCAACTGCTGCTCTTGGCCACGGGATGGTGACGCTGCCGTGGTTAACACCTGTAAAATTGTATTGTAATCCATAGCAATTGCCTGAGGTATGCTTTAAAAAAAAGAATGTGAAGTACAAATTGTAAAGTATCACCATCAGTTTTGTCAAAACATGAAAGAAACCCTCATTAAAATTTTTCATTTTTTCTCGAATTGTATAAAAGGAAGAGGTTTTCCAACTTTTTTAAACGAACGTGCACTAACATAAATATAGGGTGTTTCTTCTGGCAACTGTTTGTACATCAAGAATCGTCTTTCGAGACACACAGAAGGGACTTGAAATGGTCCATTTATGGTCTTGGGGAAAGTCTCCGGCACGTCCTTTCAGGCGGCAACGTCCAACAGACCACCGTCTGTTTTCTGAAAGGAAAAACAGACTTTGAGAAGAAGATTTTACATGTTTTTCATATCTGTTTTGCTTATTTTAGTTGTTCGATACGTGAACTTTACATTTAGTTGGACAAATCAAGTGAGACAGATAGATATGTTGAATTTTGTTTTAATGTTTGAGCCTGTTTTTCCTTTTTTTTCAGAACTTTCAAAGATTTTTTTTATAAATCTTTTGTTTGATTTCACTTTTATGAAGTGTATTCTGCAAAACACTATGTTGTGTTAACGATGGATATGATGATTGTTATTCTCTATGTAGGATAATAACCCAATGGAGCTCACTTGATGTACTTACAGTTCACTTTTTCAACTAGTTGATCATTGTCAAAGATGTGATTCTAAAACGTATGATAATAATATTTCTTTCTGTTTCTTTTTCTTAATTGATTGTTTTAAATGATGATAGGTTTACGAGTCAAGCTCGGAATTTTACCCCTCTGCTATTCTTCTTTGAGGGGTATAGACGATACTTAACAAATTAACTGAATATTTCAATCAATAATGAATTGTAATTGTCATTGTAATTGTAATTGTAAAACTTAAAAAATAAAATAACTATAAAATAACCAAAATACTAATCTATATATACACATATGCTCCTAAAGAAGAAAGAAACTATTCTTTTTTCTTAATTACTAAATCACCCTTTGATTCACTAATTTCAACAACGTCACCGTTTTTGATTTCTCCCTTTAATAATAAAATACTCATTGGGTTTAAGATTTTTCTCTTAATTAACCTATTCAAAGGTCTTGCACCAAATCTTGGTTCATAACCATTATCTGTTAACCATTCCTTTGATTCTTCAGATAATTGTAGTTCAATTTTACGATCTGCTAATTTATCTTGTAATTCAACAATTCTTAAATCTACTATTTTTCTTAATGTATCTTTTGATAATTTATTGAAAATGACAATTTCATCAATTCTGTTTATAAATTCTGGTGAGTAATAACCTTTCATAACATTAAGTACTTCATCTTTATCAGGATGATCTTCTAACATTAAATCTTGTCCAATATTTGAAGTCATAATAATCAAAGTATTTCTAAAATCAATCTTGTTACCTTGAGAGTCAGTTAACTTACCCTCATCCAAAACTTGTAATAACAACTTAGAAATATCCTTATGCGCCTTTTCAAATTCATCGAATAAAATAACGGAATAAGGTTTCCTACGAATTTGTTCAGTTAATTCACCACCTTCTTCATAACCAACATATGATGGAGGAGCACCAATTAATCTCATTAAAGAATGTTTTTCTTGAAATTCAGACATATCAAATCTAATAACTGAATTTTCATTGTCGAAAAGGAAATCTGCAACTGCTTTTGTTAATTCTGTCTTACCAGTACCTGTAGGACCTAAAAACATGAATGAGGCAATTGGTTTTTTTTCATCTGTTAAACCAGCTCTTTGTAATCTAATTGCATTTGAAATTTTAGTAATTGCATCATCTTGTCCAATAACCCTACCTTTAAGTATATCTTCAATGTATAGTAATTTATCCTTTTCACCTTTCATCATGTTTGAAACTGGAATACCTGTTGCCTTGGAAATAACTCTTGAAATATCATCCGAAGTAACTGATTCATGTAATAACGAATCTTCAGAATCAGATTCTTTTTTAATTAAATCGTTTAATTTGATTTCTAATGCAGGGATGGTATCATATTGTAATTTTGATGCAACAGCAAAATTGTTTTCTCTTCTCTTGACTTCCAAATCACTCTTAGCCTTTTCGATTTCTAGTTTCAAAGTCTTGATTCTATCCAATTCAGACTTTTGGGATTCCCAAATTTTAGTTAATCTACCTAATTCATCATTTTTCAACTTCAATTGATCCTCTAATTTAGTTTTACGTTCTTTTGAAATCTCATCAGTTTCCTTTCTTAAAGATTCCAATTCAATTTGAATTGTCATAATGGATCTATCCAATTCCATAATCGCATCAGGTTTAGATTCATGTTGTAATCTTAGCGATGAACAAGCTTCATCAACCAAGTCAATTGCCTTATCCGGTAAAAATCTATCCGTAATATACCTGTTTGAATAAATAGCAGCAGTAACCAAGGCAGAATCAGCAATTCTGACACCATGATGAACTTCATATTTTTCCTTTAAACCTCTTAAAATTGAAATGGCATCTTGAACGGTGGGTTCATTAACTAAAATTGGTTGAAATCTTCTTGCTAATGCAGTATCCTTTTCAATATATTTTTTATATTCATCAATTGTTGTTGCACCACAACATTGCAATTGACCTCTAGCCAATGCAGGTTTTAGCAGATTTGAAGCATCGATCGAACCTTCAGACTTACCCAAACCTAATAAGATATGTAATTCATCAATGAATAAAATAGTTTGATCATTTAATTCGGATAAAACGGCCTTTAATCTTTCCTCAAATTCACCTCTATATTTAGCACCTGAAATTAAACTACCTAAATCAAGAGAGATGACCTTTTTATCTTTCATTGATTCAGGAACTTCACCCTTGATGATTCTTTGGGCCAAACCTTCTAAAATTGCAGTCTTACCCGTACCTGCATTACCAATAAGAACAGGATTATTCTTGGTACGTCTGGATAAAATTTGAATGGTACGTTTAATTTCTTCATCTCTACCAATGACTGGATCTAACTTACCATTTTTAGCCAATTCTGTCAAATCAGTTGCAAATTTCTTCAAAGCTGGTTCTTCTTGTTGGTCTTTATTCATACGCATTTCAACAAATGCAGATGGACTTGTATGGAACGAACGGAATGTGTTAAGTGATTGAATGGATTGAACTGGAACAATCGGATGTAAGGTTTTAGTGGTCCTTAAACAACTTAAAGCAAGACCATTGGATCTAGTTAAAGATCTTGATAATCTGGAAACATGGGATACAGCACGTCTCTGTAACATTGTGTAATATAAAAGTAAAAACTATACACTCAATTGACAACTGCAATTGTGAAACCAGTATCCGGAAAAGACACCACTTATATAACCAGTAGAATAAAAAAGTCACTTAATAATGAAAAATCATGTTAAAACCCTGGAAGATTCGAGAAGCTTCCACACGTTTATCGGATCTTGTGGAATGGGAAATATGTTGTTTGTTCCTTGATATGACGATGGGTCTGGGTAGCTGTTGTAAGCTGGCATGTATCTGACAACAGCTGTCTATTAATACCAGAGACACTGTGCAGAGGATGTGAAATACCCCACCATTTCTTGAAGAATTCCGACTCGGAACAACTTGAACGTATCACCACACTTCTCATCTACTCTTTGACAAATATCACACCAGTTCTGTTAGGCTAAATAGTTGGTTATATTTATTCAAGGATAGAGTGGTTAGCAAGCTTCATATAGTCGGGAGATTAGTTTATTAATTTGATCAGAATACTTAGATATGAATGGTTTCAATACAATCTCCACCTATGGAATCGAATGACTGAAACTCTTCGGTTATACTCTATTAGTAGGAATAAGAAAGAATAAGAAATGGAACGGTTCGACATTTATAGATGGAAGAATCAGTAAAGTTAAAGTTTCATATGATTTATTGGAATCCACCGTCAGGCAAGACGATGGAAAGAGTTGATAAGAACATCCAAGCCCTTAAAGATGTCATTGTGATCCTCAAAGACAACTGTTTGGGGGCAGATTGATGGGATCTTGGATGATGTTAACCTGCAACAGTGCACAGATCACTACAATCTAAAACGTTTTAAATGCTTCCGACGCCTTGAAACCTTTATTACTTAATTCTTTCTTTTACTTAAGTGTTCGAAACAAATGGTTTTTATTTAGTACCACCTTCATCTTTTATCTGATATCTTTTATCTGATATCTTTTGTGTGATATGTCTAATCTTTTATAGTTCCATAAGATCAAGGAAAGCAAAATGCGTTTGTTTGCGAAGCAGAAAATTGAAGTTGCCACATCGATTTTTAGATACAGATAAATACTAAACATCTATCTTTTGTTATCGTATGTACAGTTCTGTTCCATCCCCACAAATATGGCAGATGCACAGTTCCGATTATTGATCAAAACAACATTATCAAAGCTTCAGTTTAAATTATCAAAATCAAGAGCCATCTCCACAAACACGATTCAAACAACGATTAAACAGGATCTAATAAATTTATCAAAGTTACCGAATGATTCAAGATCGTTTGAACGTAGTTTGGATATTTTCACCATGAAACTATCTCAGCTGGTTAGAACCGATAGAGTCAATGATGTATGGGAAGATTTAATAGGTGAATTAACAATTTTAGAATCTTCAATTCATGTACTTTCGAGAATGCTCGATGATCAGGTACTTGCTCAAAAGCAAAAGCAATACAAGGAACAACAGCAGCAAGGTTGGTTTTTTTCCAAAAAAATTGAAGTTTCTACAAAGAAAGATGACGAAGGAGAAGAAAAAAACAGTCAAAATGAAGAGTCGTTCACACCACTTGATAGGATTTCCAAAGTTGTTAGAAATATTATAATCGCACAAAGTTATCTAGGTGATGATATAAAGGAGTTGAAAAAGCTATCAATTTCTTTACATAAATGTATTGATCCCAATATTTTAGACGTCATACCGATTCAATCCGACAATTTAGATTTACAAGATAAAATATGCCTAGAAATAACTAGAAAACTGAATGGCGTTGATGAAAGTATAGTTGTTAAAGATTATCTTAATGAACTCTGTGATATTTTCAAAATCGATTTATACAATGAAGGTAAATATGAAAAGGAAAAAGAAAATGACAATGCTGATAACGATGGTAATGATAATAATATCAAACCACCTTCTGATACTTCTAAAAAGCTAGACGATTTAGATGAACTAAAGAATAGATTTGCCGCATTGAAAAAATAATCTTATCTTAAGATAATTCCATATTTATATAACGCTAAACTGAATCCAGACAATATAACTTCATAAATAAATAATGTAATCATACTTCTACTAAATCCTGAATCTATTGTATTCATAGTTAAATTAATCAATCCGGTAAGCAGATTTGCAACTAGAAATAATACAAGTGAATTTGAATTAACGGCTGATAATGAAATTGGAACGTAATTTTTAGCATTTCTTTCAAGTTCTGAAGTATCGGTATCAATATCATCATCGTCAACAATTTCAAAATTGATATCATCCAATATTAACTTTTCAATCAATCCATAAACAAATAAAAATGAACAATTATATGCACTGACCCATACAACATATAGTAAATTAGCCATACGTCTTGAAACTGAATAAATATAACATGTATCAATAATATAATACAGAAGTTGGAAAAATACAGATAAATAAAACATTATCTTTAATGGTGATGTTCCTTTCTTAATTTTTCTATTGATATTAATATTAAACAAGGATTTTGAACTTGTTATAATAGGTAATATGCAAAAACCTAATGAAAATCCATTTAAAAATATTGGGAAATATCCAAATAAGGAAAATATTCCTTCTCTGTTCGCAGAAATCAAATCATCCCTTGTACCAAGAATAATATACTCTAATAATCCTTTATTGATTAACAAATACTCATAAATTAATGAAATTGATAAACTTGTAATAATAGGTGATATCGTTTTAATTATAGGTATAAACATAGCGTTTAATATTGGTAAGAATGCCAGTGTAAAGAAAAAATTCCAGTGACGTCCATATTCACTAAGGTGTTCGTGATAATCAACAGTTTTAACACTAACTAATCTAATCAAACCTAACATGAAAATAGGTAAACTATTCTTGGTACTTTTAATGATTGTGCTCCGATAATTGAATTTATTATCAAAAAATTGTCTAATATAGCTTCTTGAACTAATTAATCCCATACTGAAGACAAATGACCCAACTCCTAAATCCATCAAACTTGTACCCCAGGTTTCAACTTTACCAAATCTACGTGGGAAAACTTGGAAGTCAACTGCCATTATACAAATACATGTAATCACCATCATTTGTGCTCTATATACAGTAACGAATGTCTTGAATGGCAATAATTGTTTGGATGTTATAGTTTTCAAGTTTATAATAACTTTGGAAACATTCGTTGGTTTTGTTGGTCTTGTTGATTTCTTAGCCATAACCAATACGGGTAACAAGGGGAGTAAATTTAGTACAATCAACAATGGAATATTATTAGCATACAATGTTGTTGAAAGTAATAAATTGTTCCAATTGAGCAGAAAATCAACAATCATGGAAATTTCACTGTAATTATCATGATCAAATAAACTTGTCTTCTTCTTTAAAACACACCATACCAAATATGAAATTGCAGAAATGGAAGTGACCACATATACATCTACTGTAGTACCACCCACCAAGTCACTGACAAACTGTGTCTTTCTCTCTTTATGTGTAGACATTGTCCTACTTTAAAGACTTCAACTGAAAAACAATAAAGCCTGACGATTCATCAACATGAAAATGACACTTCGCTGGATCTGGATCAACGATTATGATGGTACTGATTATTTTTGATTTTTCCTTTTTACAGGTTGTTTTAACTAACCATCGTCATGGATTCCTTTGATGAACAGCAGGATAACGAATGGCAATTTATAACAGCTACATATCCAGACATTTTGATTGACAAAACGCCAGGAAAAACGGCTTGGAATAAAAAATCTCGGCACAAATTCACCATCCATATATCTTCAGATACCTCAGATGATAAAATTTGTAAACTGGATTTAAATGTGGAGTTTACTGCAACTTATCCACTTTCGCCACCAGTGTACAGTATCTCTAACACTAGTAATATCATGGATTCTCAATTGAATGTTATCAAGGAAAAGTGCGTAAATATACTACGAGATTTTAAAGGCCAACCGATTGTTTTCATTTTATATAGTGAAATATTTGATTATTTAAATGAAATTAAAAATGATATTAAAAATGAGTCCTTGGAAGATGAAAGAAAGAGAAGATTGATGAATGAGCAATTGAAAGTCGAAAAATTACAACAACAAGAGTTAGAAAAAATCGAACAAGAAAGGGAAAAGGAACAAGAACATCTTGATGAATTGGTTAAGATGGAAAAAAATAGAAGGACTCCAAAATCTTTGAACAACAACGACAACTATAATGAAATTGCTGACCATAATTCTGCATTAAATCCACATGATCTAGATTTGATACCTGATTCAACAACTGCTAATGAAAATTGTTTCACCTTTGACAAACCTATTACAATTTACATAAATTCAATCGAATTGAAATTTAAAACAGTTATTGGTTTTGTTCCTATTGAACCTATTGGATTATTTAAAGATATCTCCAAGCAATACCTAGTCACACCATATGTTAAGAAAGATACCTTGGTATATTTTCAAATTGATCATTTACTCAAAGAAGAAGAAAATCAAAATATAATTGGTAGAAAATATGGTAAGAATAAAAAAGGTTATGAAAAAGATTTACAATTTAAATTAACAGAAATTGAGTTGAATAATCCGTTTTGGAAATCATCTAATGGTAAAAAATTAATTTTAACACTAGAAAAGGAATTACAATCAGTTTGTGATTTGAAAGATGATTATGATTTAATTTCTTTTAATATCGAAAAAAAGGAGATTTTAGCAAATGGTGAAGCATCTTTGAATAATTCGGCTGCAAGGAAAATAACAAAAAAAAATGAATATGATAATAGTCAAAGTAAGTTATGCATTTGGAAAATTAGAATATTATCAAAATACTCAGAAACCTTAGGTGATTTGCTACAATCAATTCCTTATATCAACATAAATACTGCTAGAGAATGGACAATTCAATTATTAGAAAATTTAGAATATTTGCACAAAAAGGGTTTAATCCATAGATGTCTATCATTAGATTCAATTATTTTGAAGCAACCCCAATCCACTGAATCCTCAAGTTTGAAATTATCGTTTACAACTTATGGTTATACAATTTTGGATATGCTAAACAATTATCCAAATTTGGATTTAATGGCCGATAAAGATGTTTTGCCATTTTTAACATCTGGTTGGATTGCGCCTGAAAGAATTAACTCAAAAACTTCAAAGTTATTCATGAAACCTCAAAGAAAGACAGATGTTTGGGATTTAGGTATAGTTGTTTTGCAAATGATTTTTGGAACAGATGTAATTTATGAATTTCAAAACCCTTCAGACTTTTTTTTAAACTTCAGTGAATTAGATGATCCAATTTATGAATTTTTACAAAGTATATTTGAGTTTAAAACAAAGAAAAGACCCGATCCCTTAGAGTTGCTAACTTCAAAATTCTTAAGGTTCTCTTTAAATGTTTCTCCGTTAGACACATTGTTAAAACCTTCTTCCACTTTAATGAAAGTATCGCCTTCTAATACAACCTCAAGGATGGATTCATTATCGAATTCAATGTCTAACAACACTATAGGAAATAATAGTTTATCAGTGCCTAATGGTAAAAGATTAAAGAGAGAATCTTTTGGATTGTCAACATTTGCACCCAAATTTTATTCAAGATATGCACAAGATTTTGAAGAAGTTGGAGTTTTAGGTAAGGGTGGGTTTGGTGAAGTTGTCAAGGCAAGAAATAGACTAGACGGTAGAATATATGCAATTAAAAAAATCAGACACACAGAAGATAAATTATCCAAGATTTTAAATGAAGTCATGCTATTAGCTCGATTAAACCATCAATACGTTGTTAGATATTTTGCAGCTTGGCTAGAAGATTATCATGAATTCAACTCGAATTCTGCGATCGAATCAAGTGATGAATTTGCGGAAGATAGTGATGAAGATGAAGAATCTGATTTGTCGTCGGATGATGATGATAGTCAAAATCAGCGGACATTCAGTGATACAAGAACAAACTCTCAAAGTTTTACTGATTTTATATCTGGATCTCATAATCAATCGATTGACTTTAAATTTTCTGATGGAGAGAGTGATAATAGTGAAAGTAATAGTAAAAGTTTTGAATTTCAAGATAAAGATAATGATGATGATGATGATGAATATGACGATGATGATTATCCCTTTGAATTTGGTACACCAGATGTAACAATTAAGCCACAAACTCCAAAAAACAATACCAAAAAAACAGTGAAAAGTAAGAAAAAATCAGTTTTGTTTATTCAAATGGAATATTGTGAGAACAGAACTCTTTTTGATTTGATCCGTCAAGGGCTACCGAAAGATCCTGATAATTACTGGAGAATTTTAAGACAAATTTTAGAAGCTTTAACACACATTCATGCACAAGGCATCATTCATAGAGATTTAAAACCTATGAATATTTTCATTGACGAAAATCAAGATGTTAAGATTGGAGATTTTGGATTGGCCAAAAATGTTCATAATTTAGCAGCACTTTCAAATTCCCCAAGTAAATTAGACCTGAATAAATCTGCTGATGAATTAACTTCTGAAATTGGTACAACTTTGTATGTTGCAGATGAAGTTTTAAATGGTAATGGTAAGTATAATGAAATGGTTGATTTATATTCCTTAGGTATTATATTTTTTGAAATGATTTATCAATTAGGAACTGCAATGGAAAGATATACAGCAATAAGAAACTTAAGAACAGTTTCCATTGTTTTTCCTCTTGATTTTGACAGTAAAAAACTAGTCACTGAGAAGAAAATTATTAAAATGTTATTAGTTCATGATCCAAATAGAAGACCTTCAGCTCAGGAGTTATTATCAAGTGGTTTAATTAGAGTTCAACAACAAGATGATTTGATGAAGGAAGCATTAAATGCATTAGTTGATCCCTCTTCATCTTGGAATCATCAAGCTAGAAATATACTATTTTCTCAACCTTATAGTTTTGCAAAAGATTTGTTGTTTCAAGATAATAACAAAATACCAGAGATTAAAGATATTTTATTGCATGACAAAATTGTTCATGAATTAGAAAAGATTTTTAAACTTCATGGTGCAATTAATTTTGATGATACAAATGGTAAGATTTTTCCAAAAAATCCCATGTATGATTCAAATTATTTAGTTTACCAAATTTTAGATCGATCAGGATCTGTTTTACAATTACCATATGACTTAACATTGCCATTTGCAAGATTGTTGGGACGTACAAAATTAAAATTCAATAAAGTTTATAGAATGGATTGTGTCTACAGATCCAATAATAACGATGAAAGTTCCGGTCCACTTAAGTTTAAAGAAATTGATTTTGATATTGTTACAAATTCGAATGATCCAATTAATTATTTACCATACTATGATGCAGAATGTATTAAAATCGCTGAAGAAATTGTTAATATATTTCCATTTTTGAAACCAACTAATGTTAAGATTATTTTTAATCATTCAGGGTTGTTAGAAACCATTTTAGAACACTGTGGTATTGAAAGTGCACAATTTTTGGTTGTTTCAAGGATTTTATCAGAAATTGGCTTTACTAAAACTATGGATGATGCACAGAAAATATTAAAACAGGAGCTGAATATATCACCAACCATATTATCTGAACTAAAACCTTTCAACTTTTCAATGAGCATAGATAATTGTTCTGCAAGGTTACATAAGTTGATGCTCGATAGTCCGTTGTTAACAAGAATTAATACAGCATTGAATTATTTGAAGAAAGTTATTAAATATTTAGAAAGTTTGAATGTTCAATTTCAGATTGAAATTTCACCATTTTGTGGCTATAATGCAAACTATTATAAAAATGGTTTAATGTTTGTGATTGTTCATGATGATAAATCAAGAGCAGTTATTGGAGCGGGTGGTAGGTATGGAGGATTAATTAGAGATTTGGCTAGAAATAAAACCCCAAAAAATTTGCCGGATGCAGTTGGATTAAGAGTTGCATGGGATTTTCTATTTAATACAATGAAGAGATATCAGGAAATGTTTAATGAGACATCGAATTTAAAACAAATCGGTAAATATCAAAAAGATGATAGATTGCAAGTTGATTGGAAAACTAAAAAATGTGATGTTTTGATTGGTATTTTTAGTATTGAATTGTTGAATGAAGTTGTACCATACTTATTGAATAGTCTATGGAAATCTGGTATAAGTGCAGATGTCATCAAAAATAAACCCCGAGTTGAAGATATGATTAATGAAGCTAAAGAGAGTAATGTCAAGTTAGTTTTATTTGTCAAAGCTCAAACTAATATTAAACTGTTGAATAAGAAAAAGAAAGATTTGACTTCAGATGATAAACCAATGAGATTAAAGAATTTAGAAACAAAGGAAGCAGATATCGAATTACATGGGTATGAGCTGTTGAATGTTTTAAGCAATGAAATTAATGGAATTGATTTAAACAGTGAAGAAAACCACCAAGATAACAACTTGCAAATGTCAGCGTCATCATCTGAAAACATCAACAGTGCTGATAAATTATTTCTGAATAATAAATATACTATTGTACCAAACAATGCAATTAATGCAAATAAGAAAAGCCATAAGAAGGATAAATGGTTAACTGATGAAAATTCTAAAAATCTTACATCGAGTTTAATGTTAGAAATGGCAAATGCTCCTGTATTTATTGTGGAAACCAAGGAAGAAGTTTTAGATATGATTGCAATCACGTCTGTCCAACAGGCAGATGAATGGAAAAGAAGAGTTGGAGGAGTTGCTAGAGATTTACCACGCAGCTATATCACCAACATATACAATGCATTGTATAAAGAGGCGTCTAAGGGTGTTAAATGGGCTATAATTTCTGGTGGAAATAAATCAGATAAAGTCTGTGTAGTGGATCTACAGAGATGATTATTATCTTTTGTGTAATATAGTTAGAACAGCTACCATTTAATGGTTAATTTAAAAAAGAGAAAAAATCAGTATTACTTTTTATTTTTATTCATCACATGATTTTTGATGACCGAATTTGTGAAATATGCGTCTGTTGGTAAGTGATGTTGTTTTCTTTCAAGTGGCATATACCACTCACAACCCACACAATGTCTGTTCCATCAATTGATGCAGTTGTTCCCCTAGAATCTAACCCTGAAGTTTTTACCAAATTTGCTCAAAAATTGGGGTTGTCTCCATTACTGGAATTCGTTGATATTTATTCATTAGATGACCCTGAGCTTCTTTCATTTCTTTCAAGGCCAATGCAGGCCGTCATTTTATTGTTTCCAATTACTGAAGAGTATGAAAAGTTTAAAAATGAAGAACCAGTTGAACCTGTAAATAATTCTAAGATTGTTTGGTTAAAACAGCTTGTTAAAAACGCTTGTGGGTTGTATGCGTTATTACATGCATTGTTGAACATGCCAAGTGTTTTTGTTGTTAAAGACTCACCAGTAGCAAACTTTCGTAGAAACTTAATAACAAATAATGCAGACCCTGTTGAACTGGTCCAAAATATTGCAAGGGAAACTTATTCAGCATTTGGTAAACAAGGTCAAACTGAAGCTCCGTTACCCGATGATAATGTTGAATTGCATTTTGTTTGCTATGTTAAAAAGAATAATACTATTTACGAATTAGATGGTAGAAGAGAGGGTCCCGTTATAATAGGTATTGCAAATGATGCAGCCACCGACGTACTTGATGCTGATTTTGTTTCTAATAGGGTAAAACAGTACATGTCTTTAGTAAACGGTGAAAATGTAATGAACTTTGCTTTAATGGGTTTAGGCCCATCAATGGAATAATTTACTTACAAAACTATATCTAGTTAAATATATGTCTTTAGTTCTACAGTTTTAATTTGTATTTTGTTGTGGTGGCGGAGTTATTTTACGTTTCTTTGCATTTTGTTCCTTTTGCTTTTGCTTTTGTTGTTTTTTCTCCTTCTTTTTAGATGTTTTCACTTCATCATTAAATTTGTCTTCCTCTTCAATAAGTTCAATATCATTATCTTCTTCATCAACCGAAAATAAAGATTCAAGATTTTTACCTTCCATCTCAAATACCTTCTTTTGTAAATAAATTTCATTATACTGAACTTTCATATTATCAAATGCAAATAAAATGTCAATTTTTGATGCATTTTCTTTTAAATCATCATTCAAATCGCCTGCAAAAATCATTGACTTAATTTCTAAAGGTAACTCTACATTGCTAATTAAATCTGTTTGATACGATTTGAATGAATTTGGTGAGGTTGGAGGTGTTGATATAACATTTCCATCATTAATCAAATCAATTTTAGTTTTAGGGTTTGCTAATCTTTCATAAACTGAATCGGAACATGTAAATGACTTATATCTTTGTGAAAAATGTGTCAAAATAATCTTCTTTGCTTTCATCAAAATACCCACCTGAACAGCTTCTGACGTTGTCGAATGTTTTTTATCAATGGCATCTTTTAACTTTTCATCTTCAAGGGTTGATTCATGAATAAGTAGATCTGAATTTTGTCCAATATAGGCAAATGCAGGTTTGGGTCTTGTATCACCAGAATATGAAACTTTAAAAGTATTCTGCTCAGAATCATCAGTACTATCAATATTCAATTTAAATGACAAACATGCCGAATATGAAAAATCACAATGAAATGCTGAACACGAAACAATTTTATCCATACCTAATGATTGATAAACATAATCTGATTTACTGGAATCTTTAATATACCTGATTTCTTTTGGTTCAATCGAGCCAATTTCGTTAACTGATATTTTTTCAATTTCACATTGTTCACTTGATGGCGCTATATAACCTACCATAAACTCATCACATGAAACGTGATAAATATAACTTTTATCAACAAATGGATCAATTTGATTTAATTCATCCATAAAATTATTGTACTGCCAAGGTGTGATAATAAATAATTTATCCACTCTTTTATCATTACCGAACTTAAAGATTTGTCTTTTATTCCACTCTCTAACAAAATCAATTATACCTAAATGGTGATCTGCATGTAAATGTGAAAGGTAAATCAATTTCGTTTCGTCTAAAATCATATTGACTTCATCTGGACTGTATAATCTTTTCAACGAACCAAAAGAATTTTCCCCTGCATCTAAAACAATTGAACGAAATCCCGTTTTACCGTTTTTGTCAATATAGGGAATACGAACAACATTACATAAGACGTTTCTAATATTTGAAGGAATTGCTGAACCTGTACCTAAAATCAAAGTTTCAACCTGATCTTTTAAACTTAAGCTCGTATCAACTTCTTTTCTTAACGTATCAGCATTTCGTTCATCAACTAACTTACTAAATTCATCAGGTGAAATTTTGTTTATCAATGAACACTGCTTAAGTTCATCATCATAAATGGATTCACAATCATTAGGCGTAAACTTGGAGACCTCGGAGCCCAGTTTGGTTGATTCTTGTAATGCCGTACCAACTGTACTTTTAATAATTAAACTCTGACCTGAAATTAATGGTAAAACATTTGGCAGGTCAGTACCATCAATTTTTAATGTTGAATCATTTGACCATTTAGGTAATGGAAACAAACTATTCAATAATGATTTCCATTTTATTGAAATTTTAAAAGTTTTGAAAAAATTTAATGAATTTGGACAATATGATTTATGACTTATAAAGTGCGTTGTTGATGGTCCAAATGATTTTATAAACTTAATATAGTTTGGATTTGAAAGTGGAGCACTAATTGAATCATCAATGAAATGAAAAACTGCAACATAAGGTAAACCATTTGGCGTATCTTTCGTCCAATCATACGAAAATGTATTTGATAGATATTCAGTTGACGGTATATCTAAAACTAAAATTGGATTAAAATGTCTTGTTGGTTCTAGAACTTGCTCTGGGTCAATAACCGTGCCATCTTTAAGGGTTATTGATTTAAAATTACACAAGTCTTTGTAATGGTGAATTTCACATCCAAGTTGTCTTGCATTATTAACCAAAAATTTGCCTCTTATTGATTCAGGCGTAATTATCCAATTTGTTGAAATTTTTGGATTTACAATTGATTTTGGTAAAGTTAGATTTGTAATTTTTTTGTAATTATAAACAGGTCTTGAAGGATCTATTTGCATTGGAAAAATACCACCCATCATTGCGTTCAACTTGGCATGATCCGCATCTTTTTTTTCGTTATTACCATAATCATTTGACGGTTTGATATTAATTGGCTGGTAGTTAACACGATTTTGCTGGACAATTTTATCAGTATCTGTAGCCTTTAGATCCATACCAAATCGGAAGATGAAATACCTCCAGCAAGAAACCATAAATTGTATAACTTTATTACCACTATGATAAATATCTAAAGATTTAACCCCCTGATCACTAACAGTTAAAATTAAACCCGGTAGACCAGACAATGACTCCCAAGTTAAAATACCAGAGAAAAATATGTTTGTTAATCTACTAGTTCTTAGATGCATTTCATTACATTTTCTTTGTAAACCAGCAGGAACATTACCAATTATGGTCCTATTACCAGTTGAATGATCTTCTAACAATAACGAGGGTTTGGAAATATCTGAAGTTGGATGTGTAATAACTGATAAATTAAACGACATTCCTAAGTTTTGTGGTTGGCTCTTTTTCTTTTTACTGATAGTATTAACAGCCTGTTTTTCTACTTTCTTTTCAATTTGATTATTATCTAACCTCCTTTCTTTCCTTTCAATCTTTGGAAATACACACGATAAAAGTGGTGAAAGGTTTTGTGAATTTATTGAATTAGTTTTGGTCTTAGTAATATAAGTATTATTAGTTTTATTATTATTATTAGTAGTATTAGTAGTACTATTAATATTGCTAGTATGTTTTGAACGTGAGGTTATGGAGCCAACCCTCCTAACAAAAGACTTTGACAAATGTGATGACAACAAATCTAGGTGTAATTTGATATTTTAGATTCAAAACAATGCTGAAACACAAAAGTTGCAGTAAATTTCACTATGTAGTTGCAGCTTTGATGCTGAATGCTAAATACCTAATTCTTCTTCAAAGTAAAGCAGAGAGAACAAAATTAAACAAAGGAAAGAATAAAATATCTTGAGTTGATGAAATGAAAAATATTCAAATTCATGTTAGCATAAGAGGTGAGTATGCAATTCTTGAAATATTTCATTGATTACTGAAGTAATTTCATTAAATTTGAAAAAACTGATTAATAGAATATAAAAAGGATGATTACAGCAGACACATTGATACCAACATCTCTACACTTTTACCAGAAAAAGTTGGTTCAGACTACCTATTTCAGTCTTGAACCGATCTCTCTCTTCTGTGATTTTCTCATTTTCCCGCTTTTTTTTCAACTTTTTTTTTGAAAAATTTTTTATTTTTTTTTTTCAAATAAAATTTATTCACTTCTAATCATCACTAGCTGAACAACGACTTCCTTTGTTTTCTTCATATCCAAAAGAAACAGCACAGATGGCACCTAAAAGAAACAGAGAGGATCCCGATGCAAAGGAACAGAAGTCCTTACTTTCTTCTGCAGCCGAAATTGCCTTTCCAAGAGGTGGTGCATCTGTTTTAACTCCTATGGAATTAAAAGAAGTTTCAAATGAAGCAAAAAGAGATGTTCTTTTTGAACAAGCTACTAATCAGGCTGATTCCAAGAGTACCCCTGGTGAACCTACCAAAAAGAAAGCAAAGAAATCCAAAAAATCAAAAGCACTAAACCTTTTAAATAAAGATGAAACTGAAGGTGACGCTAAAATTATTACAATTGATTCTTTATCATATAATATTTTGAATCCTGGTTCATATGTTTTGGGTATGGTTAAACAAATAAACAAAATGGAAATTATTCTTTCCTTACCTGATAATATGGTTGGTTACGTCCCAATTACTAACGTTTCTCCAGATTTAGTTAAATTATTAGAAGAATTTGATGATCAAGATGAATCTGATACTGATGAAGATAGCGATGACGAGGAACATGACACAAAATCTACCAAAAATCTTTTAGCATTTCCATCATTAGCAGAAAGATTTACTGTTGGCCAATATTTAAGAGCTAAAGTTGTTCCAAACTCAAATGAAAAAATCAAAAAGAGAATTGAACTTTCAATTGAACCTGAAAGTGTTAATAATAAAATGGATGAAAAGGAAGATTTTATCGAAAATGCAATTGTTCAAGCATCTATTTCTTCATTGGAAGATCATGGTGCAATTCTAAAGTTTGGTAAACATTTCAAATTGTCCGGGTTTATATCGAAAAAGGAATTATCAGTAATTGGTTCAAGCTTTAACGTTGGTTCTGTTATACTTGTTACTATCTCAAAAATCAACGCAAGAACTGCAACATGTAAATTTCCAAATGCTGTTGTTAAAAAACAACCAATGGTTCCAACAACATCATCAATTGATGCTTTATTACCAGGTATGTTTGTTGATGCAACAATTGAAGATGTTTCAAATAATGGTTTAATTTGTAAAGTTCAATCCTTATGTGATGCTTCTATATCTTTACAACATATGAATTGTTTACAGAGTCCAGATGAAATTAAACATAGTTATTCTGTTGGTTCAACCTTAAAAACAAGAATTATCGCATCTTACATGAAAAATGGTTCAACTAAATTATCTATCTCTATACTGCCATGTCACCAAATTTTATCTTATACTGGCAAAGATGCTTTATTAGCTTTCCCAATTGGCCATATTTTTGATAAGGTTACAATTAAGGGTAAAAGTTCAAATTTCTTATTCATTGACTTAATGTCCGGTGATATACCTGGTGAAGTTCACAATTCAAGGATAACAAAGGATACTGATTTAGATTCCGATTATAAAATTGGCACAACGCATAAAGCAAGAGTTTTAGACTATTCACCTTTTGATAATGTCTATATTTTAACTTTGGATAAATCACAAATCGATGTTTCATATATTAGAGCAAATGATATTCCAGTTGGAGCAAAAGTTAATTGTCAAATTGAAAAAATTACATCCGATGGTATTTTTGTTAAAATTGATGATTCGTTTCAAGGTATTGTTCCAGTAAATCAAATAAGTGACATTAAGTTAGTTTATCCTGAAAGAAAGTTTAAAATTGGTTCAAATGTTAAAGGTAGAGTACTCAATGTTAGATCATTAGGTTCAAAAGCCTCATTAACTATCACTCTAAAAAGATCTTTAGTTAGTGCATCCGATGATGAAATCATCAAATCTTATGATGACCTAGTTGTTAATCAAAAGGTTCCTGCAACTGTTCAAAAAATTTTACCATCTGGTTGTGTTGTTTCATTTTTTGGTGATGTTTCAGCATTTTTACCAAATGGTGAAATTAGTGAAACTTTTGTTCAAAATGCGAGCGATTATGTAAAAGTTGGTCAAACTGTTAAGGTCAGAGTTGTTTCAGTTGAAAAGGAACATTCAAAATGTTTAGTTAGTTTGAGAATTTCGGCTGATATGTCCAAAGATCAATCAAATACTTTAAATAGTTTAATTCCTGGAAAGTCAATTGTTAATGTTGAAGTTTTAGAAAAAGATAGAGAGTCAGTTATTGTAAAATTGGCTGATTCAGATATTAGAGGTTCAATTACTGTTGGTCATTTAGCTGATGGCCCAGTTGATATTGCAAGAAGTTTATTAAAGAAACTTAAAATCGGAGAAAAATTAGATGCAATTGTTTTATTGACTGATAAACGTCGTAGAGGTGTTTCATTATCTATTAAACCATCACTTGTTAATGATGCTAAAAACAATACTTTACCAACAACTTATGACGATATTTCAATTTCTGATAAAATTTTACACGGTTATGTTAAAACTGTTATTCCGAGTGGTGTTTTTGTTTCATTTGGTAACAACTTAACAGGTCTAGTTATTCCAAGATTTGCAACTAATAAAAAAGTTAATGATCTAACAACTATTTTTCATCCTGACCAATCCGTTGATTGTACTGTTGTTAATATCGATGAGAATAACCGTAGATTTTTACTTTCCTTGTTAGTTGAAACTGCGAATTCTAAAGAGGCTGCAATAAAACCAGTTGATAAATCTATCAAAAAGTTAGGTGATTACACTGTTGGAAAACTTACCAAATGTATTATTAAATCAGTCGAATTAACACATTTATTGGTCAAATTGAGTGATAATCAGGACGGTCGTATTGAAATTAACGAAATTTATGACAATGTTAAGGATATTAAGGATTTAAAAAATCCTTTAGCAAACTTTAAAGTCGGTGAAAAAATTGAAAAAGCAAAAATTATTGGTTTTTATGACCTTGAAAAGGAAAAATTCATCCATTCTAAAAAATCTAAAAATAATTTGATTGAGTTAAGCATTAAACCAAGTAACATTGAAAACTCTCAAGTTGTTTACCCTATGTCATTTAGTGATATTCATGAAGGTGATTCTGTTTTAGGTTATATTTCAAGTATTAACAATGGTTATTTCTGGTATAGCATCTCGCCAGCTCAAAAAGCTAAAATATCGTTTGTTGATGTAACTGATGATATTTCCAAGCTTGATAATTTCAAAGAGGAATTTAAAGTTGGTACAGTTGTCCCAGCAAAGGTCACACATGTTGATGTTGATCATTACGCAATTAATGTTTCAGGTCGTAATAAATCAATTAAATCTGCGTCAGATATAAAAGTTGGTGATATTTTACCATCTCTAGTTTTGAATGTAAGAGATAACTCCGTTCTGGTTTCTTTAGGTGATGATATTACAGGTGTTTCCATGGTTACTGATGCATTGGATGACTATACATTGAAATTGAATGATATTTTCCATGTTGGTGAATTTCATTCTGCAACTGTTGTTTCAACAAACCCTAAAATTTATGTTTCATTAAGAAGTAAGAATTCAAAAGATAGATTAATTAATTCGATCGATGATTTGAAACGTGGTGACATTGTTAGAGGTTATGTTAATAAGATCAATAATTCAGGTTTATTTGTTGATTTAGGTAGATCAGTTTATGCATTAGTTCGTGTGTCTGATATCTCTGACGCTTTCATCAAAGAATGGAAGAATGGGTTTAATGTTAATCAATCTGTTGAAGGTCGTATTCTTGAAGCAAATACAGAAGGCAGAGTTTTGATGTCATTAAAAGATTCAATTGTTAAAGGTGATTTAAAAAATTTGAAAACTTTTAGTGATTTGAAAGTTGGTGATATTTATGAAGGTATCATTAAAAAAGTTGAAGAATATGGTGTTTTCATTAAATTAGATGGTACCGATAATGTGTCAGGTTTATGTCACCGTTCAGAAATCACAGATTCTCCAATTAAAAATGCAGGAGAAATTTTTAATGCAGGTGAACGTGTTAAAGTTAAGATTTTGGATATTAATGCGTCAAAGAAACAGTTGTCTTTAGGTATGAAAGCTTCGTATTTCAAAGAAGAAGATGAATCAAGTGGAGATATTGACAATGATGGAGATATTGAGATGGAAGATGCTAATGCAGCTGAAGATTTAGAAGATGAGGTAATGGAAGATGCAAATAATGACTCCGATAGTGAAAGTGGTGATGATGATGATGATGATGATGATGATGATGCCAAAGACAAAGAACCTACTGGTTTATCGTCTGGTTTATCTGCCGGTTTCGATTGGACTGCATCTATTTTAGAGCAAGCTAGAGAAGATGAATCATCAGATGAAGAAGAAGAATTCAACAATGAAGTTAATAAAAAATCAAAGAAAAATATCAAATCTAAAGATGTTGAAGATAAAACAGGGGACCTTAATACGAGGGCTCCACAATCTATTTCAGATTTTGAACGGTTGTTAGTTGGTAATCCAGATTCATCAATCTTATGGATTCAATATATGTCATTCCAATTACAATTAAGTGAAGTTGAAAAGGCAAAAGAAATTGCAGAAAGAGCTTTGAGGACTATTAATTTCAGAGAAGAGCAACAAAAAATGAATATTTGGATTGCATTATTAAATTTAGAAAATTCATTTGGTGATGAGGAATCTTTAGAAGAAGTCTTTAAGAGATCCTGTCAATATATGGACGCTTTTATTATGCATCAAAAACTGGTTGCTATTTATATTGCATCACATAAGTTTAATAAAGCAAAATCATTATTCAATGTTTTGTGTAAGAAATTTGGTTCAAAAAATCCTTCAGCTTGGGTTTCGTATGGTGACTTCTTAATCGACAAAAATGACAATGAAGAAGCTCATAAAGTTCTCGCAAAGGCATTGCAAGTTTTACCAAAAAGAGATCATGTTGATGTTGTTAGAAAGTTTGCTCAGTTAGAATTTCAAAAGGGTGATCCAGAACAAGGTCGTACATTATTTGAAGGTTTATTATCAGATGTTCCAAAGAGAATTGATTTATGGAATGTTTATATTGACCAAGAAATTAAAGCAAATGAAAAATCAAAAGTTGATGATTTATTCGAAAGAGTCATTGAAAAGAAATTAACTAAAAAACAAGCTAAATTTTTCTTTGGCAGATGGTTAAGTTTTGAAGAATCTAAAGGAGATGAAAAATCTCAAGATTATGTTAAGGCAAAGGCTGCTGAATACGCTGAAAAGCTTTCCAAATAAGATTAAGTGCATGTTTGTTTATTTAATCTATAATATAGATAATACTGTATATATCCATTTTTCGTGTTTGTGTTTTTATTCTCTTTTTTATTGTTTATAAAATTGTTCCGTTATTTTTACTAAATTGAAAAGTATGTCTTTGAAACTTCAATTCGCAACATGAATTTTTAGATATTTTCCCAATCGGGCAATCACTTGCCCTATTTGTACAATATTTAGCAACTCTATTTATTACCTTTTTTTTTGAATACCTTTTCTTTCTAGACCATATAAACACAACAAACAGATTTTTAGGAACATGTCCATTAAAAATATTGGAAATTTTGTAACTTCAATCGTTTTTGTTTGTAGTGCATGGGCTGCATATCAGTTCATTTTGAATCATTCTTTATATAGCGATGATGGTGCTATTCCTACATTTTTTCAATCTACTTATAATAATATATGCAACTGTGTCGGACAAGAAAAGTTGCCAAGTCAGAAATCTTCACATAATCATAACCTTGTTTGTTTTATTTCAAATAAAGAAAAGTTAATTAGTATTGCGAAAACCCACTTCAATACTTTAACTCAAGATCAATATGAACAGTATGTACATTAAAACTTTTAATTAAGTAAGTTACGTAATACTAACAAAATAACTATTTTATTAATTCTATAGATGTTTGGCCTTTGTTCCCAAAATTAATGGTGAACAAAATATGCTAAGTGCAATTAAGAGATGTATGATATCTTCACAAAAGTTGGATGACGCAATTACTGAAATACTTCAAAGTAAAACTAAGGCAATTTGTTACGCAATTGCATTCTTTGCTTCTTTTATTTGTCTTTCAAGTTATATAATGTTTTTCAAAAATAACAAAAAAACCGAGTTAATTAGAAACACAAAAGCTTATTTACCAAACTCTTTAGAACAAGAGTGTGCAACAACATTAAATCAAAGTATTGAAGAGTCATCTCCATTTAAAATAAAAAATAGTTTGCCACAAGTTAATTTCCCTCAACCTATGAAATACAATGAAGCCGCTAGAGGAGCAAAAGTTAAAAGAGTTCCATTGACATTTGAATATTGTGAAAAGAAAAAAGTAATTCCTCAAGTTGATCCCTTTAAATACACTGCCACAATTTATCAAGCCAAAGATTCACCAAAAAAAAATAAGTTTCCTCCAGAACTTCTTGTTAGCAATAAAAATAAATTAAATGAATCAAACATTTCACCTGAAAATTCAAGCACGCCAAAGAAGAAAATAAGTGCTCCATCCATTAGCTTAGATAATTTTGTTAAAAAACCAGTTAATACAAGAAATATATTAGAAGATTTAGATGATTTAAATTTTGATGTAACTGATACAACTATAATCAGTAAACCAGATGCTATAAATAAAACCAAAAAGGAGAAGGAACAAAAAGGAGGAAGAATGAAAGATGCTGAAGATACTCAAAAATCTTTAACATTATCATCATCATCATTATCACAAAAAGAAATTGCAGAAAACGTTGCATTAAAAGTAATTGAAAATGAAAATGAAAATGAAAAGGAAAATGAAAAACCGACCTATTTAAATCCAATTGTGAAGGTTGCAACAAATTGCAACACTAATAATAAAGGTAAATTTCAACAATATAATTCACCACCATTACGTTCACACATAACACCTCTAAACATGGCAAATAATTGGAACATCATGTCTCCAACAGCTGGAATGATGAAGCCAATAAATCCAATGGGGATGATGAATCCTATGAATCAAATAAATCAAATAAATCAAATGCCACCATTAAATGTTATGAATCAACCACCACAAATGCATCCCATCGGACAAATGTCACCAATTTCTCATATGCAAAATTTACCACCAATGACTCCAATGGGTGCTATGTCACCACCTATGCAATTTCAAGATCTTAGTAATGGATATCCTAACAGTCCAGTTTATGCAAGTCCTATTTATGTGAAATCCATTTGGAATGATTTCAATACTACCAATAAAAATTGCTATTAGATAAACAAAGATGTGTAATGCAATATTATAAACTGATATAGCTCTGTGTAGTTAACAAAAGCCGTACAAAAATAAGAAGTTTGACAAAACACAAAACACAAAACACAAAACACAAAACACAAAATCTATAACATGATTTCTAACTTCTAAATTCCATGTTTTGGGATAAGGATGATTTTTTTTCACAAGTTTAGTTTTATCGAACTGATAATATCAAAAAAAGTTGTTCTATGTGGCAACAGTAAGAAGAACCTTGTGACAACTGAAGGTTAATTTTGGTCATAACAAAGAATGGAGTAAAACTGATCTCTGTGATTATTATACCATATATTTATGCTTGCATTTGTTTGAAGCAATGCTTTGTTTCAAACTAGTGAAGAAAGTAGTTGTTTACTCCACTGTAAGAAACCATATGTGTAGTCTGTTTGAAAAGGATACATCGTTATACTAAAACCTCATGAGTTATCTGTCCTATTAAGCCCTTATGAAGTATGCGTGGATTTTCTATATACTAGATAATAGATAAAAGGTTATGAGAATGAAATCTTTTTTTTATTTTGTTTTATTTTGTTTTATTTTATTATTTTTTTTTTTTTTTTAATTTTTATTTTTTTTTCACTCCAAAAAATTTTTCACTTTAAACCTTCACAAACTTAAAAGTATCAAATATTTTGTTTATTCAAGCAAAAAGGCACTAATATATAACCATCCCGAAATGATATCTGCCACATCCTGGGTTCCAAGAGGATTTGCCTCTGAATTTCCAGAACAGTATGAACTTAATGATGAAGAAATGGAAAGAATTGAAGCCATGTCAAAATTAAATTTAAGTGAAGCTAAATCAAATCTTAAAGAAGCAGAAGAAGAAAACGGAGTTGAAGTTGAAATTGAACAAGAACAAACTTTAGTTAGTTCTAATAAATTGAAAGATCAAAATGAAATTGACGACGATTTGAAAGAATATGATTTTGAACATTATGATGATGACGATGAAACTGGTGAAAAAATTGTCATGTTCCCAGGACTAACTAATTCACGGGCAACATATATTAAAAAAGTAAAAAAAGGAGTTGATGGAGAGGAAGATGAAGAAATGATTGAAGGTGTTGAAATTGAAGATGGTGATGCTGTACCAGAAGAAGAAGAACATTATTTACAACTTCCAAGTAAGGAGGAAGAACTTGAACAAGAAGTTGAATTACAAATTTACCCAACTGATAATTTAGTTTTAACAACAAGAACAGAAGATGAAGTTTCATATTTAGACGTTTACGTTTATGATGATGGTGCTGGTGCATTAGGACCCGATGATGAAACAGAAGCAGAAGAAGAAAAAAAATATGATGCAGATGTTAGACGTGGTATGGTTCGTGAAGGTAATTTATATATTCATCACGATTTAATGTTACCATCATTCCCATTATGTGTTGAATGGATGAGTTTTAAACCAAATGGACAAAATGATGTTTCAAATGTTGGAAACTTTGCAGCAATTGGTACATTTGAACCAACAATTGAATTATGGAATATTGATTGTATTGATAAGGCATTTCCTGATGTTATTTTAGGTGAAAATGAATATGCTGAGTGGAGTTCTAAAAATAATGGGAAAGTTAAAAAGGGTAAGAAGAAGAAAGCTAATAAAATTAGTGCTAAATGTCATACTGATGCAGTTGTTTCTTTATCTCATAATCATATATTTAGAAACGTTTTATGTTCAACATCTGCTGATAGTACTGTGAAATTGTGGGATTTAACTAAATGTAAAGTTGAAAGAAGTATTGATGATGGATTACATAATGGTAAAACTGTTTCAAACAGTATGTGGATGAATAACAATGGATCATCAACAGACGAACAAGGTGGTAGTATTTTGTTAACAGGTGGTTACGATGGGTTTATGAAAATTAGTGATGTTAGATTAGAAGACGTTATTGGTAATAGTAAAGCATTTTCATGTGGTGCAGAATATGGAGAAGAAGTTGAAAGTATTAATAAAATTGGAGATAACTATATCATTGGAGGTTGTGATTCAGGTAATATATATTGTTATGATATTAGAATGGATGGTGGATCAAATGTTAAACCATTGTGGACATTACATGCACATGATTCGGGTATTAGTACATTGAGTAGTAATAAAGGTATTCCAGGATTGATTGTTACAGGAGCGATGGGCGAAAAGACAGTTAAAGTTTGGAATGTTAAAGATAATAAACCAAGAATGATTTTAAGTAAAGATTTTGGATGTGGAAATGTTCTAAGTAGTTCATTTGCAGAAGAGTTAGAAATTTCAGGTAATTTAATTATTGGTGGTAGTAATAACGCAGGATTGAAAATGTGGGATGTATTTAGTAACAACACAGTTAATAAAAGTTTTGCCGGTGAATTAAAAGATTTACAAAACAGAGCAGTTGAAGAAGCAAAGAAATATGGTAGAGTGAGTAGAATTGCCAGAAAGTACAAAAGGGGATACGGAGAAAGTGTTGTTGAACCAGAAGTTGGAGGATTAGAAGGTCGTGAGGAAGCTGAAGACGAGGAGGAATAAGTTAATGAGTTAAGTAGATAGTAACAGAAGCAAAAGGTGATATTTTTTTATAGTTATAATAGTATAATAGTATAGTTATAATGGTATTATCATTATTACTGTTACTGTCCCCCCCTCGGGCAACTCCGAAACGCGTCCCAAAACGGCAACTGATAGGATGCGTCCCTCTGATTGGCCGGTTCCCCCGGCTGTGCTGCGGGTCCAGATAAGCGGTGATTACGTAAACAAAAAGAAGCCGGAAAAGGAATAAATGACCTGCTCCGCACGCATTTTTTTTCAATTTCCAGAAATCTCGATTTTCGACTTTCAAATGGGATGATGAGCATTGCGTGGGTGGTGGTTGGTCAACAACCAGGGTGTTTTTTTTTTTCTATTTGCCACTTTTTCTTTCTAACTGTTTTTCCTTTTGCTGTTTCTTTTGGCAACAACTAGTTACTGCAGGCACAACTAGTATAATAGACATATCCAGGAGTACTTCTGTTTTTTTTGTCAAACCTTTATTAATCTCAGTTTCCTCTGCTCCTCTCACATTGGATTATCGTGCTTCAAATAAAATTAAACGTCATTACACTTCTTATATCTATTGATTCTTATCAATACTACTTAATACATTTGTTTCTTTCATATCTCGTTGTCAATTTCAAGCTTTCAAAATGGTTGTGTTAAAATCAGATGCTTCTGATGAATACACTGAGTATCTTGCACAAGATTCTGCTTCTTTGGAGTCTTCCAAAACTAATGAAACCTCAATTTATAGTTACGACGAAGTCCCAGAAAATAAATCTTGGGCTTCTACTTTGCCTGTCCAAAAAGGTTTATATAATCCTGAATATGAAAAGGATAATTGTGGTGTTGGTATGTAATAACATTTCAGTTTTTTTTTTCTTGGCTTTCTTTTGCGTTATCTTTCTTTTGAATTGAAATACTAACAATTTGTTTTATCTCCTTTTTTTCTGTTTCTGCTTTATTATTCTAGGTTTTGCTTGTCATATAAAGGGTAAGGCCTCACACAAAATCATCTCTGATGCTAAATATTTACTTTGTAATATGACACATAGAGGTGCGGTTGGTTCTGATGCAAGAGATGGTGATGGTGCCGGTGTTATGACCTCAATTCCTCATAAATTCATGAAAAGAGAATTCTCTTATCATTGCAATGTTGAAATTCCTTCCTTAGGACAATATGCTGTTGGTAATTTGTTTTTCAAAAAAGATGAAGAAATTTTCCAAAAATCAAAATCAACTTTTGATAATATTGCTGCATCTCTTGGCTTAAGGGTTTTAGGTTGGAGAGAAGTTCCTGTTGACTCTTCAATTCTTGGTCCTGCTTCTTTATCAAGAGAACCAAAAATCTTACAACCTCTGGTTGTCTTAGAAGAAGCTTACGGTTCTGGCTCAAAACCCATCAAGGAAATTTCAGATGACGATTTCGAATCAAAATATGAAAAACATTTTGAAAAACAACTATATATTTTAAGAAAACAATCAACCCATACCATTGGTTTACATAATTGGTTTTACATTTGTTCCCTTTCGAATAAAAATATTGTTTATAAGGGACAATTAGTTCCTGCACAAGTTTATTCTTATTATCATGATTTAGTTAACGCTGATTATGAATGTCATTTTGCCTTAGTTCATTCAAGATTCTCCACAAATACTTTCCCTTCATGGGATAGAGCTCAGCCTTTACGATGGGCTGCTCATAATGGTGAAATTAATACCCTTAGAGGTAATAAAAATTGGATGAGAGCAAGAGAAGGTGTTATGTCTTCAAAATTGTTTGGTGAAGATATGGATAAATTATATCCAATCATTGAAGAAGGTGGTTCTGATTCCGCTGCTTTAGATAACGTTTTAGAAATTTTAGTTATCAATGGTGTTTTGTCTTTACCTGAAGCCGTTATGTTATTAGTTCCTGAAGCTTGGCAAAATAATGAAAATATGGATCCAAAAAAGAGAGCTTTCTATGAATGGGCTGCTTGTTTAATGGAACCCTGGGATGGTCCTGCTTTATTTACCTTTGCTGATGGTAGATTCTGTGGTGCTAATTTAGATAGAAATGGTTTAAGACCTTGTAGATATTATGTTACTGATGATGATATTATGATTTGTGCATCTGAAGTTGGTGTTATTCCAATTGAAACTAAAAAAATTGTTGAAAAGGGTAGATTGCAACCTGGTAGAATGTTATTGGTTGATACCAAAGAAGGTAGAATTGTTGATGATAGAGAATTGAAAAAACAAGTTTCAAATAGATTTGATTTCAAAGCTTGGGCTTTATCAAACATGATCACAATTCCTGAATTATTAACAAAATTAGAAAATAGGGGTATTAATTTACAATCTAAAGTTGATTTAGATATTAAAATTAAGGATGACCCAAGATTATTAGCTAATGGTTATACACTTGAGCAAGTTTTATCAATTTTAGTTCCAATGGTTAATAGTGGTAAGGAAACATTGGGTTCTATGGGTAATGATTCTGCTTTAGCTTGTTTATCTGAACAACCGAGAATAATTTATGATTATTTCAGACAATTATTTGCTCAAGTTACCAATCCTCCAATTGATCCAATTAGAGAAAAAATTGTTATGTCATTAGAATGTTATGTTGGTCCTCAAGGTAATTTATTAGAAATGAATCCTATTCAATGTAATAGATTAAAAATGAAATCTCCAATTTTATCAAATGATGAATTACTAGCTTTGAAAGAAATTAATAAAGTTTATCCGAAATGGTCAGTCACAAACATTGATATTACTTTTGATAAATCTGAAGGTCTTACTGGTTATACTGAAGCTTTAGATAGAATTTGTGCTGAAGCAACACAAGCAATTATTGATGATTCTCAACTGATTGTTTTATCTGATAAAAACTTAAGTGAATCGAAAGTGTCAGTTTCTGCTTTAATTGCGTCTGGTGCAGTCCATCATCATTTGGTCAGACAAAAGCAAAGATCTAAGGTTGCCATCATTGTTGAAACTGCTGAAGCAAGAGAAGTTCACCATTTCTGTTGTTTAGTAGGTTATGGTGTTGATGGTATTAATCCTTATTTAGCAATGGACACATTAATCAAATTGAATAATGAAAAGTTATTAACAAAAGAATTTACTAACAAACAAATTGTGAGTAATTATAAACATGCAATTGATGATGGTATTTATAAAGTTATGTCAAAAATGGGTATTTCAACTCTAGCATCTTATAAAGGTGCTCAGATTTTTGAAGCTTTAGGTGTTGATAATTCTGTTATTGACAGATGTTTTGCAGGTACTGCATCAAGAATTAAGGGTATTACTTTTGAATATATTGCACAAGATGCCTTTTCTTTACACAATTTAGGTTATCCAGGTAGAGATACCATTAAACCAAAGGGTTTACCGGAATCAGGTGAATATCACTGGAGAGATGGTGGTGAAGCTCATGTTAATGAACCTGCAGCAGTTGCAAATATTCAAGATGCTGTTAGAAATAAAAATAATAAAGCATATGCTGCATATTCAAAGAAGGAATACGAAGCAATCAAAAATTGTACTTTAAGAGGTTTATTAGATTTCGATTTCGAAAATTCAACTCCTGTTCCAATTGACCAAGTTGAACCATGGACTGAAATTGTTAGAAGATTCTGTACTGGTGCAATGTCATACGGTTCCATTTCTATGGAAGCACATTCAACTTTAGCAGTTGCGATGAATAGATTGGGTGGTAAGTCCAATACTGGTGAAGGTGGTGAAGACGTTGAAAGATCTAAAACTTCAGAAAATGGTGATTCAATGAGATCTTCAATTAAACAAATTGCTTCTGGTAGATTTGGTGTTACTTCTTATTATTTGTCAGATGCTGATGAATTACAAATTAAAATGGCTCAAGGTGCAAAACCAGGTGAAGGTGGTGAATTACCAGGTTATAAAGTTTCTGAATCTATTGCAAAGACAAGACATTCTACTCCTGGTGTTGGTTTAATTTCTCCACCACCACATCATGATATTTATTCTATTGAAGATTTAAAACAATTAATTTATGATTTGAAATGTTCTAATCCAAGAGCAAGAGTTTCAGTCAAGTTAGTTTCTGAAGTTGGTGTTGGAATTATTGCAGCTGGTGTCGCTAAGGCAAAGGCAGATCACATTTTAATTTCTGGTCATGATGGTGGTACTGGTGCTGCAAGATGGACTGGTATTAAGTATGCTGGTTTACCATGGGAATTAGGTTTAGCTGAAACTCATCAAACATTAGTTTTAAATGATTTAAGAGGTAGAGTCGTTGTTCAAACTGATGGTCAATTAAAAACTGGTAGAGATATTGCAGTCGCATGTTTATTAGGTGCAGAAGAATGGGGTTTTGCAACTGCTCCATTAATTGCAATGGGTTGTGTTTACAACCGTAAGTGTCATACCAATACTTGTCCAGTCGGTGTTGCAACACAAGATCCGGTTTTAAGAAAGCAATTTAAGGGTACACCAGAACATGTTATTAACTTCTTTTACTACATTGCAAATGAATTGAGAGGTATTATGGCAAAGTTGGGTTATAGAACAATTGATGAAATGGTTGGTAGAGCTGAAAAATTATATGTTAGAGATGATTTAAGAACTACTAAAAATGCAAACATTGATTTATCACCAATTTTAACTCCAGCTCATACAATTAGACCAGGTGTTGCAACTAAATGTGAAAAGAAGCAAGATCATAGATTACATGTTAGATTAGATAACAAATTAATTGATGAAGCAGAAGTTACTCTGGATAAAGGTTTACCAGTCACAATTGAAGCTGAAGCTATTAATACTGATAGAGCTATTGGTACAACTTTATCTTATAGATGTTCGAAAAAATTCGGTCCAACTTCTTTACCTCATGATACCATTCATGTTAATATAAGAGGATCAGCAGGTCAGTCCTTTGGTGCCTTTTTAGCATCTGGTATTACTTTAGAATTGGAAGGTGATTGTAATGATTATGTTGGTAAAGGTCTTTCCGGGGGTAGATTAATTGTTTATCCTCCAAAGGATTCCAAATTTAAAGCTGAAGAAAATATTATTATTGGTAACACGTGTTTATATGGTGCAACTTCTGGTACTGCATTTTTTAGAGGTATTGCAGCTGAAAGATTTGCCGTCAGAAATTCGGGTGCTTATGCAGTTGTTGAAGGTACTGGTGATCACGGTTGTGAATATATGACTGGTGGTAGAGTTATTGTTTTAGGTTCTGTTGGTAGAAACTTTGCAGCTGGTATGTCTGGTGGTATTGCATATGTTTTAGATATGGCACAAGATTTTGAAGAAAAGGTTAATAAGGAATTAGTTGAGTTAACTACATTATCTGATCCAGCGGAAATTGCCTTTGTTAGAGGTTTATTAGAAGATCATAGACATTATACTGATTCTGAAATTGCTTTAAGAATCTTGAATGATTTCAATAGATTTTTGAAGAAGTTTGTGAAGGTTTTACCAACCGAATATAAGAGAGTTTTGCAAGCTGAAGCAAAGAAGATTGAAGAATTAAAGAAGAAGGAAGTTTCATCTTATTTTTCAACTATCAAGGAAGATCCAGAAGCTGATGTTACCGGTGGTGAATTTTCAAAACCAAAGAAATCATCAAAGCATGAACCAAAAGTTCTAGATTTAGAAGATACAATGATTGATGTCAAAACTGAAGAATCCAAAGCATTAAAGTTAGATAAACTTGGTGGTTTTGTTAAATATGCGAGAAGACATGAAAAGTATAGACCTGTTAAATCTAGACTTCAAGATTGGAAAGAATTATCAACAAGATTGACCAAAGAAGAACTCAAATATCAAACTGCAAGGTGTATTGACTGTGGTATTCCATTCTGTCAATCTGATACTGGTTGTCCAATTTCAAATATCATTCCAAAATGGAACGAGTTAGTTTTCAAAGACAGATGGTATGACGCATTGCAAAGATTATTAATGACAAACAATTTCCCTGAATTTACTGGTAGAATTTGTCCTGCACCATGTGAAGGTGCCTGCGTTGTTAATGTTTCAGGTAATGCACCAGTTGGTATTAAATCTATTGAAGCTGGTATTATTGATCATGCATTCAATGAAGGTTGGATTGTTCCAACTCCACCTAAGGTTAGAACTGGAAAAAAGATTGCTATTATTGGTTCAGGTCCATCAGGTCTAGCAGCGGCTGATCAATTAAATAAAGCTGGTCATAACGTCACAGTTTATGAAAGAGCTGATAGATTAGGTGGTTTGTTAATGTATGGTATTCCAAATATGAAATTAGATAAAGGTGTTATCCAAAGAAGAGTTGATTTAATGGCAGCTGAAGGTATTTCATTTATTACTAATACAACAATTGGTGAAGATATTGAACTTGATGAATTGAAACAACAAAATGATGCAGTTATTTTAGCAATTGGTTCAACCATTCCAAGAGATTTAAAAATTCCAGGTAGAGAACTAAAGAACGTTGATTATGCAATGACCTTATTGAGTGCAAATACCAAAGCTTTGTTAAATGAAGATTTGGAAACTATTAGAAACACTCTTGAAGGAAAAAATGTTATTGTTATTGGTGGTGGTGATACAGGTAATGATTGTTTGGGTACTGCAACAAGACATGGTGCAAAATCAGTTGTTAATTTTGAATTATTGCCACATCCACCTGCTGAAAGAGCAAAGGATAATCCATGGCCACAATGGCCAAGAATTTTCAGGGTTGATTATGGACATGTTGAAGTCAAAGAACATTATGGTAAGGATCCAAGAGAATATTGTATTTTATCAAAAGAATTTATTGGTGATGATGAAGGTAATGTTAAAGGTATTAAAACAGTTCGTGTTGAATGGAAGAGGTCAGATTCTGGTGCATGGCAAATGCAAGAAATTCCAGGTTCTGAAGAATTTTTCCCAGCTGAAGTTGTTCTATTATCAATGGGTTTTATTGGCCCAGAATCAGATAACTTAAATATTGATAGAACCAAGAGAGGTACCATCGCAACTGCTGAATCAGCATCATATCAAACAAGTTTGGATTCTAATGTCTTTACAGCTGGTGATTGTAGAAGAGGACAATCATTAGTTGTTTGGGGTATTCAAGAAGGTAGACAATGTGCTCGTGAAGTTGATATTTACCTGATGGGACAAACTAGATTACCGGGTAGTGGATCAATCGAAAAGAGAGATTATCATTTACTAGAAGAATTAGCCGCAAAGGTTTAAGCTATTATAAAGATAGTTTAGATGATATTGTTATTGTTATTATTATTAGTATTGTTATTAGTGTTGTATTTACGTTATTTTGTATTTTTGATTTATAGGTAAAAAATTCATAACAAATAAAGTTGTGGTACAACTATATCCAACATGCTTTACTTGGCAACTGAAGCTACTTTTTCTTGCTACCACCCGTTTATTTCAAGAGTCGGAGAGGCTCAAACAAAACAGATGAAAAGAAAATATCAGTGGACTTCTGTGAAGTTAAGGGTGGGGTATGGACTATGCCCAGTCTATTGCTTTGTTTCAGAAGGTCAGAAGTACAACCTGATTAGTAAACCATAACCAAATACATAGAAACTGAATTACACAAAGTACTTGTCGTAACCTGTAAGAACAAATCTGAATCGAACATCACCGTGAACCATTCTTTCCCATGCGGTTTTCACGTTGGCTTCATTGATATCAATAGTTTCAATCATTGGTTTAATGTTATGTTCAGATGCAACTTCTAGCATACGTTCAATTTCATCTGGTGATCCAATCAATGAACCTCCGATGGAAATGTTATTTAATAATAAAATTAGTGGGTTTATTGTCAACATCTCGTCGACGGGTGCAGATGTAATAAATGTCATCTTACCACCTGAGTTTAATAATTGTAAAACCTGGTTAATTGAACCTTCAGTGAATGAAGATCCTGTATTAATGATTAAATCCAGTGAATCTTCATTATTAGTTACAAAATCTGGATCATCAGTTGAAATGTAATGATCTGCACCTAATCCCTTTGCTAACTGTTCCTTGTCAAAAGTTCTTGAAATTGCAGTAACTTCAGCACCTAATGCCTTTGCAAACATAATTGCAATATGTCCAATACCGCCAATACCATTGATACCAACTTTTGTTCCCTTCGTAACACCTGCTGAAATCATTGGTTTAAAAGCTGTTATACCACCACAAAGTAGTGGTGCAACATAGTTGGTTTCTAAATTATCTGGAATTTTGAAGGCAAATTCAGAATTTACCCTAACATGTGATGCATATCCACCTTGAGTTGGCTTGCCATTTGGATAATAACCTAAATAAGTATCAATATGTTTCTTGCATGTATGAACATTACCTTCATGACATCTTTTACAAGAATGACAACAATCACATTGTGAACCAACACCAACTCTATCTCCAACTTTAAATCTGGCTTGTTCACCAACTGAAACAACAGTACCAACTATCTCATGTCCAACGCACAAGGGAGTATATCTTCGACCCCAATCTCCATTGGCTGCATGAATATCAGATCCACAGATACCACATGCAAGAATCTTAATATCTATATCTTTAGGACGTAATGGTTCGGGGGTGTATGAAAATGGTTTGGGATTCGTCCAGTCATCGTAATCCAAAACACCAATTGCTTGTATTTCTGTTAAATCGGACATGCTGTATGATAAGTGGTGCAAAATATAGAAGGAAATAAGGAATATCAAAACTAAGCTTAAAAAAACAGTTGTGTATCTCAAGTTAACCTCAAGGTAATTTTAACAACAAATGAAAAATCGTTTTGGCATTATATTGTAAATAAGTCACTTTATCGGTTATCGTTTGATGTTTATTGTTATGTTACTGTTAAAATTGATATTTTTTACATATATAAAACTACTCATAATTTACTATTATACACGATAAGAGAAATCAAAACCTTCAGAAACTGCTTCCATACTAACTTTGGAACCATTGTAATTCAATGAAAGATGACCCTGGCTTACATCACAAATATTATAATGCCAAGAATGTTGGAAGGCGACATAATATAAATCATTTAAATGGCGAATAACCAAATTGATTTCGTGTTTATTCAATAATTCATGAATGTCAAAATACCCTGATTCAGAATTATCGTTTAATGTTTGTAATAATGATGTCGATAAGGAAAGTGATGGTATTTCATCCGGTGATGTAGGTGAAATTGGTAGCGATTGTATATGTGACTGTAGTTGTGTTTGTGTTTGTGTTTGTGGTTGCGTCTGCGTTTGAGTTTGTGTTTGAGCTTGTGGTGATTGCGAAATTGAAATATCTCTATTTAGGGTATTGCTGTTGTTATTCGGAATTGTAGTTTTAGTTGAAATTGGAATCTTGTCATAAATTGATAATGCTAAATCAGTATATATAGCTAATTGATGATTTGGTAACTGAATTAGTAATCTTTCATATTTTTTTTGAACTTTTGACCAAATTTTAGCCAATTTCATTCTCGAATCAGCAAATTTTAATTTAAAAGTTTCAAATGATGGATTAACCGTCAATGCATTATATGATGAAATGTATTTGAAATGTAGTGAGTTAGATATCGTATAATCCATTTTGAAAAATATCGATAAGTGTTCTAATAATGGTTCCCTTGTTGGAGATTGATGAGTTATGAAAAATTTGATTGATTTGTTATATTCTTCAGGATTTTCTTCAGAATACTTCAGAATCGTTTGTATAAATTTACCTAATTGTAAGATGGTAATCCAAATGTTGCCTGGATCTCCAGAAATGGGTATAACATTATTAGGTATTTCCTTTTTTGCTAATATATCGTTGAAATTGTGAGTAGTACCTTGATGAAATAGTTTATGATATGACAAAGAACCTCCGATACCTGATAATAAAACAGATTGAGAATTATTCTTAAATTTAATCATATGCAAGTTACAATCATCAATTATATGTAAATTTGGTATATTGTAATAATCAAATCTAAACTTATTGATAACGTAAGAATCTTCACACATACCATAAATTGTATAAACAGGTATATTCAAAGTTAATTCACCACTTAAAAACTTCGGTAATTCGGAAATATCTTGATTGAGAAGTAAAGTCTTCAAGTTTAGGTTATCATTCGATAAATGATGCACTGAATCACCTGAAACTTTTGAAAGTTGTGATATTTTTAGGATAATTTCCTTCGGCAAAAGTGGAGAAAATTCAACTATGTGCCTTAAATAAGATTCATGAATTCTTGATACACTTTCATTATCTAGAAATCCAAAATTTCCCGTATGGATGATTATATCAGGATTGTATCGTTCAGCCAATGTGTTAAAATGAGATAAATGGCCTCTAATGTCGGCCACAAAAAGTATTCGGGCATCATTTTTGGTCAACAGTTTGACGTGAGACATGGTGGATCTGAATAAACTAGTTGTCTCCCTTGTCCAGTTGCAACTAAAAACGGTAATCACCTAGTACACCAAAAGAGCAAATACAACAAAAGACAGAAGGGAAAGAGAAAAACGAGAAACAAGACGTTTTTTTTTGCGTCGACCGTCGTTTTTTGACAATTCTTAGTTCTGAATCTGTAATTGACTGGTTTGGGGAACCAATATCACTTGTTTGCTTGACAAAACACACAAAACAGTCATTGTTTTGACCAACAAAACCCTATGAACTCCATCAACTATATATCAAACACCCTTTGTCGGCGCACGTTGCAGCCCGAGCTTGTTTCTTCTGAAAAAGAGCCTAACGTCAATGATTCAGGTACCACCACTTCAAATGATAATAAGGATCAAAAACTCTTCAAAGTTACAAATATAAACCATCACGTTGTACCGCTAAACACTAATGTACAGACTGAAACGCAACAAAATTCCTATCTTACAATAATATGCAAAATATTGTTGTTTGTTCCACATACTTTCATTTATATACCCATTTATTATTTGCTATTTTTAATATTTTATCCATTTGTCAAACTATACAATCTGATATCCTTTGTTTTCTTTTACCTTTTTTATGGTGAAGATTTAGAAATTTATGATTACACTGAAACATATCCAACAGACAATGAATCTGATTCTAAAATCGAAAATGGGAGTACACTTTCATTACCTCCAACATCTGGGACATCGTCTTCAAATACTGTACCATCTCCTTCTTCCGAATATTCTTATCCTCCTAAAAATTCAATATCTACAATTATTGAAGAATCAATGGAATTTGATCCTGATGAAAATCAAAATGATGATTATTTCAAATCTCCATTGAATGCAACACCAATAATCCCACAAATCAATTTACCAAACGATGAGAATAATAATAAAAATCTTAATGGCAGAATTTCAACCGATAGTAACACCAATTCTTTAAATGACAAGTTATTACAAGCAACCATTGATTCAAATAACTCACCGACTTCCACATTTTTGTCATCTTCAAACTTCCAACAAACACCATCATCATCTACAAAACAACTACGTAAAAAGAAAAAGAAGTTTATTTTCCCCAAACTACTATTCAATTTTAATATCTTTGATCCACCAAATTTACCAAGAAAAACTTTGGTCTTAGATTTAGATGAAACTCTAATACATTCATTATCAAGGTATAATTCTTCAACACTAAATAAAAACAAGGGTAGATCAATTGAAGTTAAAGTAATGGGTAATTTACCGACATTGTACCATATATACAAAAGACCTTATGTTGAGGAATTTTTATCGATTGTTTATCAGTGGTTTGATCTTATTTGTTTCACGGCATCAATTAAAGAATATGCAGATCCAGTGATAAATTATCTTGAAGAACAAACTTTATCAAACGATGTAATGAAAAAATCCATGAAAAAGGCAAAGAAAGAGTTACCAAATCAAATATTCAAGCAACGATATTATAGAAATTCTTGTATTTTTGTGGATGGGAAGGGTTATGTGAAAGATTTATCAGTTTTATTAAATAATGCGGCTAATAATAATAACGTTCAAGCAACTCCAAGATCCCGATCTAGATCTTCCAGTATTTCTTTAAACCTTTCGAATATTTCAAAATCTGGTACTCCAGTATCATCATCTTCATCATCCACATCTTTAAAATCAGATTACTCTAAAATTATAATTATTGATAATTCTCCAATTTCTTACGTACGTCACAAAGATAACGGTCTGATGATTGAAGGTTGGATCAATGATCCTGATGACATGGAATTAATGAATTTACTCCCCTTATTAAATAGCTTGAGATTTGTTAGTGACGTTAGATGTATACTTGGTTTGAAAGATGGACAAAGGGCATTTGTTTAATTGTTTTGTATTGTAAACTAAAAAAACATTTTATATAATTTTGTATGAATAAAAAAATACACATGTGTAATGATTAATTAATGAATAACTTAGAAGAAAAAAAAAAGGAAGCTACTGCTATGTGGTGAAATTTATTAGAACCTAGCTAGGTTTAATTATATTTAAATTTAATCCTTTCTTTGTTCCGTTGGTGGTGTTTTCATTTGTTCTTAATCGATGATTAGCCTTTTTGTTACTATCCAAAGTTGTCGCAAAAGTATTGTATTTGGTGTCATCATTGTTAAAACCATGATTGGTGATATTTTTCAAACGCCTGCTCATTTCAATCAGTTTATTTTCAACTTCGTCTTGTTGAGTAATTACAAATTTATTTCTCTCTGACCATTTTAAATTTGTATTTTTTAATTCTTGTTCCTTGTGTTGTACTAATAGTTCTGCTCTTTCAACTTGTTGCAATAATTCATGGTTTTGCAATTGAATCGTATCTGCCATTTCTTTTATTACATTAAATGATTCTTGCTCGGTATAATTTGTATGCAAAAAAGTAGCATTCTTTTTATTGCTATCATTACCCCTATTAATGTTATTAGTAGTGGTGGTGTTGAAATTATGACAACTATTGTTATTGTTATTGTTATTGTTATTGTTATTGTTATCGTTATTGTTATCGTTATTGTTATTGTTATTGTTACTGTTACTGTTATTGTGATTCATCTGGTAGTTTTCTAATTCAAATTCTAGTTGTAATATCTCATCTGTCTTAGAAACTAATAATTTACGATAAATTTCAATTTCCGCTTCAAGTGATTCAATTTTACGTATTTTTAAACTACCAGCATTGTTAGTATCACTAAAATCTTTTAGTTTGGATGTTTTATTACTATCATGCTCATTGATCTCAACTTTGGTTTCTAATTCAACAATCTTTTTCAACGCATTCACATATTTAACTTTCCAATTCTTAGATACTTCATCGTTATCTTGTTTATCTGCTGGGGAGCTAATTTTAGTGAACTTGTGAGAATGAACATTGTTTTCTACTTCTTCATTAATTTGGTATGAATTTTGAACAGTTTTATTTTGAACACGCTTGGCCCTTTGTGCAAACCTCAATGATGAAATCGTTTCACTTAAATCATCAATTTCAGATGAGCAATTTATAATCATTGCAGTTTTCGAATTTCCTCCAATTGAATTTTGTAAAACTCTTGTTAGTTTGGAATCCCTGTATGGTACATACCTATTATCCTCAACATTATCGTTATCATTATCTTCTGAACCTAAAATATTTATAACATTACTAAATACTGACAATGAAGAATTTATACTAATCGTTTCCTTCAGTGAGTTAGATGATGATTTTGTTCCTAGTTTATTTAGTCTTTCAGATCCTGCAAGATCAACTAAAAATAAGGTGCTTTTACAAGTAGCTGAAGGATTTGTTTCTTCACTGCTTGTAATTTCAACACGTAATATACAATGCGATCTTGATGAAAAAGTATTCATTTTAGTTTCTGCTATTTGTCTATTATTAATACCAATTCTCAAAATCTCGTTAACGTCATTCATGTTGCCAACATAAACTTTATCTAACCCATCAACATGGATAAATGACGCATTGTCTATGTCTGATTTTTTCTCCCTAATATGAATTATCTTCGATGTTTTTTTCAAATTTAATAAATCTTTGATTTCTTCATTATATATTTCAAAATATGATATTGCAATCGTGTATTGTGATGTAGTTGGTGAATTAGTGATTTCATTAAAAATATATTGGAAAACCCTCGGTATTATGCCAATGTGTTCAGAACTTAAATCATTAGCTGCATTTATTTTTGAATAACATTCATCTGATCCTAGCATCGTATAGGTCTTGCCACTACCAGTTTGTCCATAACATACGATTGTTGAATTATAACCTTGCATAACAGATTTTAAGATTGGTATTACAGCACTTTCAAAAATTTCCAATTGTGTTGTACTATAAGGAAATATTTTATCATAAGTAAAATGTAACGATTTAAAGCTTAAATCAGCTTTTGATAACGATTGTTTTGGTATTTTTTGTGGTAAAATTTCAAGCTCTTTGTTATCATCATGTATCTGATAATGATTTGGAGATGATTCCCTAATTCGAGTCGTGTCATTAGTGAGTGATTGGGGTGAGTATGGTAAAGGTTTAAACCTTATACACACATTGATATTATTTGTACTTGACATTTTGGTACGATAACAAAACACCAATTTTTTGACAAGTCAAAACAAAGCACAATCAAATGTAAACAGATAAAGAAAAAATTTACAACAGGAAACGTTTCTGAAAGTTCGCGAAATCATAAACGTTAAATGATAAAATGTAACCGTAACAATTATAAATTAGAATATTAAAGTATTTTAGTTTTAAATAACTATAAATAGAGAGCATAAAAAACAAGCTGAAATCACTTGTTGCAAAGTTAGTCGATCAAAAATCTGATGACAATGTGTGTAAAATTAATTAAGGATAATAAAACATGCGAAGCTTTTCACTTAAATGAAAACAATTAGGAAAAATAAGTAATAATAACAAATCAACTCAATCTAGAATTAGATGAAGAAAGCCATGAACATCATACCAACTGGGAGTAATCCTGATGACATCTTAGCTGCACCATTTTGATAATAAGTATCAACTCCTGAAGTTTGTGGGGTTACAGCACCTGAATCGGTTGTTTCGGTAGCTGCTTGTTGAGGAACGGAAATACTAATTGCTGGTGTGAAAGATGTTGAAACTGTTGTAGTTTCTGGAGTAAATGGGGCACCACCGGTTGCAGTTGGGTTAACACCTGCATCAACACCAGTTGAAGTGGTACCAGTTGCACCATTACCTGCTGGAGTAGTACCAGTTGCACCATTACCTGCTGGGGTAGTATCAGTTGCACCATTACCTGCTGCAGTAGTATCAGTTGCACCGTTACCTGCTGGAGTAGTATCAGTTGCACCGTTACCTGCTGGAGTAGTACCGATTGCACCATTACCTGCTGGAGTAGTATCAGTTGCACCGTTACCTGCTGGAGTAGTACCGACTGCACCATTACCTGCTGGAGTAGTATCAGTTGCACCATTACCTGCTGGAGTAGTATCAGTTGCACCGTTACCTGCTGGAGTAGTATCAGTTGCACCATTACCTGCTGGAGTAGTACCGATTGCACCATTACCTGCTGGAGTAGTATCAGTTGCACCATTACCTGCTGGAGTAGTATCAGTTGCACCATTACCTGCTGGAGTAGTATCAGTTGCACCATTACCTGCTGGAGTAGTATCAGTTGCACCATTACCTGCTGGACTAGTTGGACCGGCTGGTTGTGCTGCGGATGAAGAAGTAGTAGGTGTATTATTTTCAGGAACTGGAGTTTGTTCAATACAGATTGCCGTAGTAACAGTTACGCCTTCAGTAACAGTGGTACCATATAATGTAGATGTTGTGTGTTCACATTTTCTACAGAAAACAGTAGAAGTGGTTGTTGAAATGACTGAGGAAATAGATGTTCTTGCAGTTGGATCACTGGATGAAACGGATTCAGAAGAGAAGCTAGATGAAGAAGCTGACACGGATTCAGAAGAAGAGCTCGATGCAGAAGATGAAACGGATTCAGAAGAAGAGCTCGATGCAGAAGATGAAACGGATTCAGAAGAAGAGCTCGATGCAGAAGATGAAACGGATTCAGAGGAAGAGCTCGATGCAGAAGATGAAACGGATTCAGAAGAAGAGATCGATGCAGAAGATGAAACAGTACATGATTCAGCAGGGTTGACAAAAACATTAACTGGATAAACACTAGTGTGATTATCTTCACCGACAACAGTAGATAAGCTTGAGTAAGAAGAAGTAACACAATCAACACCAACGGTAGTTAATGAAATAACAGTATCAATTGGTTTTATTGATGTTGTATAACAGGAAGCCGCAGGAGTTTTAACAACTTGTAAGTATGCAGTAAATGATTCACCATATGCATTTACAGTATGAATAGTTGTTAAATATTCAGCAGTAGAACAATCATCAGCATCTAAAGTAGTACTTAATGTTGGAAGGTTAGTACATTCTGAAGCTGGCGTTTCATAGACAACTAAAGTAGCATTAATATATTTACCAGAGACATCTGTAGTACCTATATTGGTGGTGTAAACATCAAATGAGCAATCAGAAGCTTGTTCGGTAGTAGTAAAAGCGCCTGGAACGCACATTGAATCTGGTGTTTCTTCAACGACAATAACAACAGAAACAGATGAACCATTGGCATCGGTGGTTGCCTTAGTGGTGGTGTAAGTAGATGATCCACAACCTGGGGCAGTAGAAACGCTAGTTATAGTTGAGTAACATGAAGCTGCTGGGACAGCAAGGAAAACTTCTTGTCCTGCAACAGCAACACCATCGACAGTAACTGTAGTGTTAACAACAGAAAGAACACGTGTAGCACATACTGTGTTGGTAACAACTGGGGCTGTAATATAATTAACATTTGGATCAAGAGAACAAGAAGCATATGGAATTGCAACAATAACATAAACAATGTCGGAAACAACAGCACCTTCAGTAACAACAGATGAAGATGTGATAGTTGAAGATGGGGCACATATAGTTAATTCAGTGCTGGTGGTGATAGTGGTGGTGAGAGTGGTGGTGATGGTACCTTGATTACAGGACGCAGCAGGGGTTTCAACAACAACAAATACAACTTCTGATGTAGAACCTCCAACCACTGTAGTACGTGTAGTGGTGAAAGTAGATGATGTACAAGATGACGCTTCAGAAGTAACAGTAGTGGTGGTTAAACTACATGATGCAGGTGGTGTTTGAACCATAACAACATCAGTAGTAACAGGTTCGCCATCAATAGTAATAACTGCTGTTGTTGTAACAGTTTCAGTGAAACAAATAGAGTTTGCGGTGGTTAAAGTAATATATTGAACAGTACTGCTGGTACATGTAGATGCTGGAACGTAAACAACGTATTCAGTGTATGTGGTGTATTGTGAGTTAGCACCAACGGATGAAGTAACAACAGTTTCAGTGGTGGATGCACAGTCGGTGGAAACAGTAACAGTTGGACCACAGGTGGATGCTGGAACATGAACGGTGTATTCAGTGTAGGTGGTGTATTGTGAGTTAGCACCAACGGATGAAGTGACAACAGTTTCAGTGGTGGATGCACAATCGGTGGAAACGGTCACAGTTGGACCACAGGTAGATGCTGGAACATGAACGGTGTATTCAGTGTATGTGGTGTATTGTGAGTTAGCACCAACGGATGAAGTAACAACAGTTTCAGTTGTGGATGCACAGTCGGTGGAAACAGTAACAGTTGGACCACAGGTAGATGCTGGAACATGAACGGTGTATTCAGTGTAGGTGGTGTATTGTGAGTTAGCACCAACAAATGAAGTGACAACAGTTTCAGTGGTGGATGCACAATCAGTGGAAACGGTCACAG
>JAKTWB010000010.1:0-139968 GCA_030560845.1 Pichia scutulata
ACCATTACCATTACCATTACCATTACCATTACCATTACCATTACCATTACCATTACCATTACCATTACCATTACCATTACCATTACCATTACCATTACCATTACCATTACCATTATCATTACCATTACCATTACCATTACCATTACCATTGTCGATAATATCATTGTTACTTAAATCCAAATCAGGTTGCTCATGCAGGTCATTAGCATTGAAATCAGGTTGCTCATGCAGGTCATTAGCATTGAAATTAGCATTATCATTAACATTGAAATCAGGTTCCTCATCCAGGTCATTTTCATTAACATTTTCATTAACATTTTCATTAACATTTTCATTAACATTCTCATTAACATCCTCATTAACATTCTCATTAACACTCTCATTAACATTCTCATTAACATTGAAATCAGGTTCCTCATCCAGGTCATTTTCATTAACATTTTCATTAACATTCTCATTAACATTCTCATTAACATTCTCATTAACATTCTCATTAACATTCTCATTAGTATTAGGATTAAAATTGTCATGAGTATTATCTTGGTTGATAATAATATTATTAATCTGGTTATTATCCAATTGATCATTGTTTGTTACTACCGGATAATTTCTTTGATTTCCCAACACAGCAACGATTCGTTCGTCTAACAAAGTAACAATTCTTTGACTTGCGAACGTAGCAACAATTCTGTTGTCTAACAAAGTAACAATTCTTTGACTTACCAACGTATCAACAATTCTGTTGTCTAATAAAGTAACAAAGTCCCTGTCTGACATTATGTCAGTTTTAATTTCTCTGCCCAGCTCATTGCTAACTCTTCTTATCATCTGAATTACTTCAGGACCCCATTGGTTAAGTGTGTCAGTTACGTTTTGCATTTGTTTGTGATTTGAATAGAAACAGAAAGAACACTCGTAGTCAACAAACAAACAAGAGGCAAAAAAGGGAACAAGAAAAGTGACAAAAGAAAATAGGGCATGAGCCTTCCATGTGTTGGTTGCGGTTTTATTTTGCAGACAGTTTTCTTTTGATCACTTTGTAGGTTCTCACTTTTCTGATGTCATTTTGTTTGATGCATTTTTTTTGATCTCCGTAACCTTATTGTATCTTATTGTAACTGTATGTATTCAGCTTCTTTCTAATTGTCCATAGTAGAGTTAAAATAAAGAAGTCCGGAGTTTTTTTAATTTACTGGATTTAGTGTATTAAATTTAAGATACCGTATTCTTTTGTTTGAATTTATTATTGGATCCGAGTTTCGTAATTTACGTGATCATCTTTTTATCTTATCTCTGTAAACTCATGTTGAAATGCATTGAATTTAGAATCTTTATTATTAGTGCTAGCAGTCAATTTAATGGTAAACATTCATAACCGAGAAATGTTTGCTTTAATTTTTGGAAACTTGAAACAATCGAGTAATACAGCCTTAGGCTGTGAATCAAAATCAAAGAAACAAGATGCTACTGAAATTTAATTTATTGGTCTTACTCATGATGTTCTAAGTTTTCATTGTATTAGTAAGTTATCGAAAAAACATCTAAAGGAAGCAAGGATGAAAATGCAAGAAGAAAGTTTTTTTTAAACCTGATGAACGACACTTGTTTGCTCGAGATGTTTTGTTCAAAACCAACATTTTAACTTATAAAGGAGATATACCCAGTTTGGTATCTCCAATTACAATCCAAAAGTATACATTGTTGGCTTGAAAGTGTTATAGATATCCTGAAATTGGACAATGATCAATTTTAAATATTTTCCGAGATTATGAGCAAAGCAGATATGGTACATCAAAATAATTAAAGAAGAGATTGGAGTTAATTCCTGGTATTCCCAAATCTGACGGCTTTGGATTATTTTCAAATAAAAGCAAAAGAATTTAAACTTTGCAAAATAGTATTTTTAATTAGTTCGATATTTTTATCGTTACATAATATAGCAGGCAATGTTGATTTCAACAATCCATAAAATAATTGAGTAAACCTTAGTTTTAACTGCAAAAAATATAGACATGTAAACACAAACAATTTGTATACCACTCCAAAATTTATTTGCTGAAAGGTATCTTTATATAATAAACATGCAAAAAAGGATGAAATAGAACGAACTAAATACGAAACAAAGAATATTCATAACTAAATAGTAATCCATAACTTATTACTTTAATCCCTTTACCGTAAACCTGATAAAACATGCATGATTATACCACCTAATGTTTTGTTGTTTCTTTGATTACTACAGACAAGCTGAGGAAGGAATGCTACCTATTGCTATGCAACTTCTCGACCGCGTAATGTTCAGCCGCATAAAACTGAGGCACGTTATTTTTTATTTTCATTTTTGAAGGATCACGTCGATCGACCGCATACGACTGGCGTTTGGATTGATCAGCTCGAGTTTGTTGCTAATACGTCGTGAAATTTTTTCCTTTAAATAAGAGTAGTTTCTTCAATTATTTCTTCTTTCCTTGCCTTAGTTGTTCTTTTTCTTTTCTCTTCTACTTTTTTTTCCTCTTTTAACATGCAAATTAACTCAATTTTTAACTAGTAAGTCAAATAAGGTATGAATTTCATTTTAATATGTTACGTTCTGTAACGTATTAATTTTATGTTAATTTATGTTTTGTTTTCTATTTACAATAGTTGAAAATATTATTTCTGTTTGCAAAGATCCACTATTTGCCTTATTTCGCTAACACTAGATTCGTTCTCCATAATTTAGAGTTTGATAGTAGAAAGGCTTACATTTCGTTCAATTTTAAATTGTAATTTACTGCTTGTAAAATATTATATATACGTATTTACACAACACTTGGATACTTTCTATCCCATAACGGTTGGGGAAACAATCCAATATCTGCTAATGAACTCATACTCCACTCAATTGATGACTCCGTTTTATATGTCCAGAAGAAAAATCCATTCGTTTGATTATATAAATCTAATTGGGCTTCAATTATTTTTCTTGTATTGATTTTGTCTAAATCTGTCATTTTGGTAAGGTCGTTACTAAATCTGCATTCTCCTATAAACCCGTTATTTCCAAATGTATTATCATATTTTGCATATCTTCCAACACCATTCAACCATTTTGTACAATCAGTCATTGCTGCAGACCATTCACCAATAATTTGAACCCTATCTACGGCCAAAATTTCGTTTGTAAACGATTTTAAAGATGTAATATGTTCGTCAACATTTTTTCTTAATTGTGTAGGATCAAACACTTCATATCTATGATGATCAAGAACTGTTCCAATATAATCAGGTTCTTTTAACTTATCATTCCAAAATGGTATTGGTAAAAATGCATCATGAAATACAAAATAATTAAAACTTCTTTCTCTAAACATTTTATATGTTGTTTCATCAAACTCTATAATTTTCGGAATTTTATTTCCAACAGGTGATGGCTCATTTAAATTTTGACAACCAATTATGACATCAGTGTATTCATCGCCCCCATATTTATCAAAAATATATTGTAACACCTGAATACCAAGGTTATAGTTTTCTTCCAAATTCGTCCAATCATAAACATCTCTTCTACCTGAATTATCGAATCCATTCTGTGAACCTGGCATACCATGTAAATCGATCCATAACTTTAATCCATGGGTTCGACACCATTTAATTGTCTGTTCTAAATACTCTTCTTGTCCAAAAACATATGGATCATCATTCAATCTTGCAAACGCCCAATAACCAATTGGTAATCTAACTGCATTAAATCCATAGTCTTTAATCCTAACTATATCATTTTCCGTAATCCATGTATCCCAATGTTTTTTTAATCTTTCATGTGCAACAATTGGACCTAGTGTTTTACAATAATTATATTCATCTACAGGTATACTTGATTCAGTACCAACCTCGGAAGCTTGTTCATATAACAAAGGGCTAATAAAAGGTTCAGTAACTAACCAACCACCTAAATTAACACCATTAATTTTTTGTTTATTATAATCGAAATGTGGATTTAGTACAATGCGTGTGTAATTATATTCATCATTACCATCATCATCATCTTCTTCTTCTTGTTCTTCTTCTTCCTCTCCAACTTTCAAAGATTCTTTTAAATTTCTGTTAATGTCTTTGTTAATGTCATGAACATCAATGCCAAGTTTGTTATAAAAATCGACTACAGATGGTGAATATTCAATAGTTTTTAGTTTTAATACCGATTCCGCAGCACATACACTGATCAATGTAGATAGTGAAAGATATAATGACAACTTCATTTAGCAAAGGTTGTTTGAAAATAAAAAAAAGATTGAAAGTGCAAGTATGAGTGAAAAGATCAACAAACAAGAATCATGGAATAAGGGAACAAAACAAAAAAATACATCCTTTCATTTTACTTATCTGGTTGCCAAAACTGCCCATTTTTTGAATTTGAAATAAATTGTTAACCATGTGTATTATGATTCAAAATAATAATATTATATCATATTCTAACGTAGTGCATACTATAAAGCTATTGTAATGTCAATGTAAAGATGTTATATCAATATGTTAAATTTCTACGTCAAAAATGTTTGATGATCGAAAACCACATTATCCTGATGGGCAGTTTTTTCACTTGTTTGTTTCATTTACATAGATTATTCCTTTTCCCCATTTCGAAACAACTAAATGATCCCTTCTAATATCCTCAACATATTTACACAATCCCAAGAGTCTGTATCAACAGGGGAAGATGAACTGTGTTTACCATGTCAAATAATGGGTTCCTTAACATGTTTGGCTGGTGGTTTATATTTCATGTCGGAATTACCATTTAAAGATTCATCACCAAAAGCAAAAGCAAAACCAAATCCACTATGGTGGAAAAATTCAGTTAAAGGTACTGGCTTGATACTTTTAGGATTAGGTCTTTATAGAGGTGGAGAAGGCTGGCTATGGAATACTCATCTAAAATACAAAGATACTAAAAATATATAAAAAAAGTTAATAATTATTTATTGTCTATTTATCATATTAATAAAAATACCTTACCACTACTATTACCACCAACAATCCAATTTTCGGTTGGATGAAAAGTACAAACAGCTGGGACTGATGTCATTCTATCATCGCTAAAATGTGCTAGCATTGTACCATCTCTTGTATAAATATCAAAATGTCTTTTCATATTTGCAATCACAAATTTTTCAATTCCATCAACGGGATTTTCATGCCATCTTGATTTTAAAATAGAAACCCAACGTCCTGATTGACAATTATGTTTTATATTTACATCTGGCTCTAAATTTTCAATTATGTCACCAGGTTCTGGTTTGGTTAGTTTTTCAATATTTGATAATATACCGTCTCCATTTTTATTCAATTGGAAAACTCTTATTGTATCATCATAACCATTGCATACAATATCACCACTTTTATTCCAATCTGTACAACTAATACTTAATCTACTCCTATATGCTGCAATACATTGAGGACCTACAGCGTTTTCATAGTCAGACCAAATTTGATCTTTAATCATTCTTAAATCCCAAATTCTCATTGTACGGTCTAAACTAGCAGATGCAATTAGATTTGAATCCGTTGGGCAAACCGAAAAGTAACCAATTTTTTTATCATGCAGTCTATAATTTGAGCATTCTTCTCTCTTTGCTATATTATTTTCTCTAACATCGAATCTTGCAAATTCACCATTTAAAGTTGTTAAATATCCATTATTTTTATCAATGAGCTTGAAATCTGATATGCCTGATGCATCACCCCACTGATCATCATATTCAAGTATTGATTTTGAAACGTTTTTACTCAAATCCATTATTCTAAGCGATCCATCATATGAACTGGAAACAACTTCTTCGGGCGTATTTGGTCTTATATTGATACGTGCAATATTTTTACGATGTGGATTAAATCTTGTAATTGATGGTTCATCATCGTCATCATCATCAACTGACCAGATTCCTAGCATACCGTTTGTATCACCACCAAAAATAAGTTTCTTTTTACTTGATGGATGAAACTCAATTGTTGTCATACGGGAAGTTGTTAACATAATTTGATTTGGGTGGAAATCTTCATATAATTCTAATTTTTCTAAATCCTGTCTTGCTTGTTCTTCGGTTTTATTAGACAACGGTTTATTTTTGATTTCTTCATAAAAATCACCCATTGAAAATGATTTACCCAATTTACTTAGAACTGAAACATCACTTAGAACATCTGTTAACTTCAAGTCATCACTTAATCTAATTGATTCCAATTCTTTTAGTTTTGCAGCTTGTAGTTTATTTTCTTCTAACGTATCTAGCTCTTTATTTCCCTTTTCATCTTCCGCTTTCACTCCAGCAATACGTCGTGACCGACGTAATGGTAAATTTGGTTCCTTTTCGACTTTAACATGAACAAATTTATTTTTCTTAGGCTTTGGTTTATTTGATGGGTTAGATTCAGATTTTCCAAATTCATTGGCCAAAGTATTTAAATTTAGCTTTCTAAGTAATTCTTTATTACGTGCAATGTTTGCTTGCCTTTGTTTCTCAAACTCAGAAATGGCCATTTTTGTTAATTACGTATACACTGGTAATAAACTTAGATAATAATATGATGATATTCAAAGATAAATAAATGATGAAAAATGAAATATTTTTCTGTAATTACGCGTCTGTATCTTTTAAACAGATTATGTTGTTGTATTTTTTTATATATTTTCTTTTTTTTTTAATTCTTAACATGTTAACTACATTGCATTAGAGATGGCGCCTAGAAATGGGAAGAAAAAAGTTGCTAACAAAAAAGGCAAACATATAGATGTGTTATCTTCTCAGTATTCTCAAAATTCCCAAAAACATGTATTTACTCCAATACGTAGAACAATTGCCCCAAATTCATTAGTGAAATCAAATCAATCTATCTTTTCACCTATTAAAAGCAGAAAGGAAGAGATTGAAATGGATGAAGATGCAAAAGAATATGTATCTGATAGTAATGACAGTGATGTCAGTTCGGAAAGTGAAGATTTCAATGGTGATAAAATTGACATATCAGATGATGATAAGTCTTTGAAAGTTAGTAGTGAAACTAATACAAATAAAATGAAACCATTGACAAAATATACCGTGCCTTTAAACACACAATCTTGGCAACCGTTACTACCTCAGGTACACTCTGAACTTTCAATTTTGTTAAAGCTTCTAAAACCACCAATATTAAAAAATGGATCCAAATATGATAAAGTTTTAGATTCTGAAATAATCAATCCGTTAATTAAAAAGTTCAGCCATGTTTATTTACCGCCTATAAATAAAAGTAATAATAGATTACAAAGACAACGAACTAGTGGTGAATTCAACTTAACAATCCTAAATCAAGAACAGAATCGTCTAAGTATTGGATATGATATCAATTCAAAACAATTGGATATGCTTACATTGCAACTACTAAAGGAAAAGGAGATGATTAATGCAGAAAAAAAGTATCTACGTGAATTAAAAGAAAATGTCGATAGTTGGAAGTCAACAAAGGATAAGAAGCTTTTAAGATTGAAGTCAAGTTTAGATGATGACTATCAAAAACTAAGTGATTTAATTGACTCAACTTCGAGTTATAATGGATCTGGCGATATAAATTTAATAGAAGAAGATGACAATGAAGATGCTGAAGAGGAATCTGATAATGATTCAGAAGATGTCGAAATTTCAAGAAAAGCAAATTATTTAAATGAATTCTTAACTGCACTTGAAATTGATAACATCAAAAATAAGCAATTTCAGTCGGTTCTTAGACAGCTACTTGACCAATTAAAAGATGAATAGAAATTCTTTTATTGAATTACTTTATTTAATTTATTTTGTATATTATTGTACACTTTGTAATATAGAATAGAACTATTTTGTTTTGTAGTTATGATCGTAATAATCCCGCTTGAAATAAATACCGTTTAATCAACTTTTTGTGATTCCTATTTAAAAATTATAATACTTAATAAAAACATCATATCAAATAGTAACTACTAGATAGTTATTTTTTTGTTTGTATAACTCCCAACTAGGATTCTAATCAAAAAAAAAAAGTATTCAACTGAAAAATGAAAGGCATAAATTTTTTAAACTGGTAAATAACTAGCTTTTAGAGATTCAAACTAGGATGAAAATATGAATATATTTTTATTGAATTAAGTTATATAAAGAATGCACAAACTAATAATTACATCATGAATGCATACAAAGGTAACATTGATAGCTGTTTCACATTGTTTAATTCTAAGACTTTTATATCTTTACAGATCTCCTTACCTTCATTTTTATCATCATATAATCTTTCTAACATTCTACCTGCAAGCATTGGAGGAAACTGTTTATCAATTGTACCAATGGTTATATGCGCAAACGTATTACCTATTGGTAAAGAAATCTTTTCTCCTTTATGATTGATTTCTATAATTTCAACTTCAACACACATGACCTTTGTATCCCAAACAATTTTTTTTAACTTAATATTTGCTTTGTAATCATTAGAAAACAGACATTTTTTATTTTCAGGTATTGGAGTAGTTGCATCAGCAAAATTTTTGACTTCTGATTTAAACGTTGAGGTGTAAAGATCCCATAATTCTCTCATCTTGTTATTTTCTCTTCTCATTGCTGAATGCATCAGAGTCACATGAAAATCAGATTGAACCCTCTTAGTTAATTTTAATTTATTATAGAACTCAATGTGACAGTTTTCGACAATTGATAGAAATGTTGGATCGTTTACATATATACCATAGTACGATGGTTTTCTCTTCATTGGTGTCATTTGTTTGGTAAATGTTGGTTTATACAGCTTGGCACTTTCAAAAGCTTTCAAATATTCACTCTCTGTGGGTGTAGGCAATTCAACATCGGATGCAAATTTTTGTAATGATTTTACAATTGTTTTTAAATTTATTAAACTTGAATTATTATTATTGACATCCAAATCAATAATGTAATCAAAATTGCAGTCAGGTTCTGTTTCCTTGTTAACTAGTTGAAATCTACTTATAAACCCTCTCATAATCTTTTCGGCATTATCAACACCTTGTGTTTCAACTTTAATTGATTGATGATCATCACCCCTCCTAACAACTCTATCTCTTGTGATTGACCATAATGTTTTGTCAGATTTGGGGATATTGTGAATAAAATTCAAACAAATAAATTTTAGCTTCGATTTTGGTATTTCTTTGTTCAATTTTTGAAATCCATCAAATATTTGTTTTCTTTCAACAAATTTATGATTGTTCTTATCTAAAATGACAATTGGTTTCCTGACCAATGCATCCAGTGCAGCAACTACCAATTTATCTTTTCCAGGGGTTTGAATATTATCATTTTGCAAATGTTCAATTAAGTCAGGATATAAATGAGTTAAACCAACAGAAGTTGTGGTTTTACCGCATCCAATAGTGGCAACTGTAATCAACACATACCTATTTGATTTTGAATCACCAAACTTTAGCTTTTTCATTTCATCTTCCAAATCAATCATTTTTAACTCGTTATTGATCATTTGCATACTTGAGGTATTTTTTGACTTGAAATACTTTTTTCTTAATTCAATTATCCCTTGATTTTCCAAATAGTTAGATTTTAAAACTTCATCACTTACAAGATATGGCATAACAAATTTAATATAATCCATACAAATCAATTTATGTTTTCCAAATTTTAAAGCAGTAGGGCCTTCCTTAATAAATTGTTTTGTTATTTCTCTCAATTCTCTATAAAGTAAATAAGGCTCTTCGAACTTAAATTTGAAAAAAAAGTCTGACTCGTTTTTAAAACAACGTACAACGAAGCCTTCAATTTCTTCATCTTCAAAAATTCCAAATGCGTTCAAATTTTTCATAAATTCTAAAGTTTCATCAAATGTATTCAGCTTGATATATTTAGTTTCTTTGAACCCAAACATTTTCCCAAATAATTGGACCTTCTCGATTGGGTAGGTCTTGAATTTGACAATATTGAAATTTAGTCCATGTAGATATAACCCAGCTTTTGAGTCCTTATATTCAAGAACATGTTCTTCAAATGAATCATCACAGTATTCACATACTGCAGTAATTTGATATTTGTACAACAGTAAACCTAAATCTTTAGGATTTATATTTTTATTTTTTAATTGTTTCAATAATGCATTTTGTGCCACCAACGCATGATTTTTAGTTAAATCAGAACGTTCACCAGTTGAGTGTTTTGAACACACAACCAATTCACCATTTTTCAATGCAGATATAAAAACAATACATCCATTACTTTTAACAGTAAGTGTATATGGTCCCTTTGTTGAATTTCTCAATTCCTCTTCTTTAACAGATGCCAATTCATTCATATTAAAAAATTTATCATAACCTCTGACTACAATTTTACTATCTTCAGTTGTAAATATGCCTCTTGCATAGATTGGTAGTGTTATCTTTTTACTGTAATAATCCCATTCATTAAACCTCCAACTAAAAATTTTTGTAGATGTTCCAAATACTGTACTTTCAATCTTTCTAACACTCTTATTGTTTGAATTTTCGGAATCCTTCAACAAACTTTGTACTAATACCTTTGCCTTGTCAGACTCGTCTTTTAGTTCTTCAGAAGAAAGCAATATCGGTTTGAATTCACTCATATATATGCACATGTTATAAAGAGGCACATGAAGTTCAGTTGGTCATTACAGAAAAAATGTTAAAATTTATTTGGCGTGGCTCATCCACTGGATTTTTTTTTCTTCTATTTATTATTTGTATCATTCTAGCTCTACACTCTCTACACATAAATTATTTATAAACTACTATTAATTTCATCATCGTTAAATCCAAAAATGTAAAGAGCATCCTTCAAGGATTTGGAGTTAAGACAACATGGCGCTTCTTTTTGAACCTTTGGTTTTGCATTCCATGCAATACCATAGCCTGCTCTATGCATCATAAGTAAATCATTTGCACCATCTCCAACAGCAACTGTATTAGCTAAATCAACATTGTTTTCATTGGCTAATTGTTCAAGTAAATCTCTCTTTCTTGAACCATCAACAATCTCCCCTAAAGTCTTACCACTCAAAATTTCAACACCATCTTCATTAATTTCTGTTTCCAATAAATTAGCAAATGCATAATCCAATCCTAATTGTTCTTTGACATATTCTGCTAATGGTAAAAATCCACCTGAACAAACAGCTAACTTACAACCTTTGGATTTCATAACTTTACATAGTTCAATAGTACCAGGAGTTAGACTAATCTTAGGCTTCAGGTCATTCCAAAGAGTTTGAGATTTGATACCACGTAATAGTTTAACGCGTTCATTTAATGATTGTTTGAAATCTAGTTCACCATTCATAGCACGAGTAGTAATTTCTGCAACTTGATCTTCAACATCAGCTTGTGCTGCAATCAGTTCAATGACTTCTTGTTGAATAAGAGTTGAGTCCATATCAAAAACAATTAATTTTTTCAATTTTCTTTTATCATTATTTTTTTGAAATATTAAATCAACATTATCGAGTTTTTCGGATTTAATAGTCTCCTTAATTAAAGATTCTGCATTTATAATACTTGATTCGTCTGTATGCTTGCCATCAATTTTAGTTAAATCAATATCAACATTAAAATCAGTAGCTTTACCATGTGAAAGATTAGTGAATGAAATTAGTTTGACTGGTATGTCTTTCAAAAATTTGGAAATAGAATCATTATCAGATTCTGAAAATGAACTGTTTTTAGCAATAGCTGTAATAACGTAACTCATGGTTGGTTAAGTTGAAATGATGTTCAAAAAATTAAAGGTCTACAACTGAAATTTTGATTTTCTTTTTTCCTTCAATTTTCCATTTTTCACGATGTGAGAAATAAAAATAACTATTATTGTAAAAAAGAAAAAATAAAAAGTCTGGATCCACAATTTACATGAATTTGTGGAAAGGTTACTAGTTTTATCTTTACAAGGATAACAACCACATAATGGATCCACTACCAGTATCAGGAGACAACACAAGTTTATCCACCGCAATGTTTGGTGGTGCTGTTTCCGGTATTGTCCAAACGACAATGACATATCCTTTAGAATATTTTAAAACGATTTCACAAATTGAAAATAAATCAATTATGATTAAAGAATCTGTTGTGCCACATGATTCGATGAGACCCTTATTTACAGGATGTTTACCATTGTCCATTGGTATGGCATTAAAATCATCATGTAGAATGTTTATATTTAATCAATTTTCAAACTTTATGAAAAATGAAAACACAGATAAAGTAAATGCACCACAAGTGGTAGTTGCTGGATTAATGACTGGTATATTAGAATCATTTTGGGCAATTCCATTTGAAAATATTAAGGTTAGATTAATTGAAAATTCAATGATCAGATATGGATTTAAAACAAAATTAGATGAAGAAGTTAAAGATGTTGCGCCGTCTGATAAGAATAAGATTAGGTTATCCAATAGGCCAAAAGCAAAAATTCAACTAGATGCAAGAATGAAATCAATTATTCATTATCATAATAATCCATCATATACATTCACTGGCATAGTGAAAGAAATGTATGCAACAGGTGGTGTATTATCGTTTACTCAAGGTTCAAGTATAACAATTTTGAGACAATGTATGAATAGTATGGTCTGGTATAGTACATATTCACTTTTACAACAATTGATTGATCCTAGTCGTGATTCAATTACTGAATTAGAATTATTAAGTATGGGATTTGTATCATCATTAGCGGTCGTTGGTATAACACAACCGATTGATGTTCTAAAAACTAGAATGCAATCGAGAGACTATAGAATTGTTTACAGAGATATGATGACATGTGTTGCTTTAATTTTCTTTAAAGAAGGCTGGTCTAAGTTTTGGTCCGGTGCTATTCCAAGATTCATTAAGGTTAGTTGTTCATCAACAGTTACCTTATTAACTTACGATTATGTCACCAAAGGTATTAATAAATTAGCAGAAATTAAACCATTTGCTGCATAAAACCCCCCAAAAAAAGCGTGCTTGTATATACTGTGTAATAATTTCGTTTAATTTAGTATAAGTTTTGCTGGCTTGATGCCCATTAAACCATTCATTAAAAGCACCACTTCACCATCCTTTAATTCATCTTTACGAATAATACCTTGAACAATTTCACCACTATTCAATAAGTGATTTCTGATCACACCATCCATACAGCCACAACTCAATTTTGGAGTTAACCAAGTGAAAAAGGTGTCATCGGTAAGGGGATCTTTAAATTTCCTCCAAAATGCAACACTTGTAATTGTACCTTCTAATATTATATTATTTGAATCAAATAGCAAAACTTCACGCTGATCACCTGGGACAATATTAAACCTTGCACGTGCATCATTGTATTTATCTCTAATTGTTGTTTTGAATGATGTAAATGGTGATGGACACGTAGGTTCGGTATCTAAGTATAATGACCACCCGTTCCATTTCTTCAAATATTCTGGTATTGAGGTTGAATTAGTCAATTGAAATGATTCATATGATGGTATGTTTGTTGACAAAGTGTGAGAATCTGGTAATTTATGAAAATCAATACCATATTCACCGTTTTTAGAAACTATGATTTTAATTCGATGTGCAATTAATCTATCTGTTGATTGCAATGCAATAGTTAAATGATATAAAATTGAACTGATTGATAAATTATCAATTGGAAACTTGAAATACTTTCCTGCTCTAATCAATTTGTCAATATGTTGTTGTAAAAGATAAAAAAAAGATTCATCTAGTACTGGTAAATTAATAGCATCGATCACCGGCAGTAAACCTGTATATAATTTTGGATCGTACCTTAAGGTTGTAAAGATTGAAAATGGGATGGAGGTATCATATGGGGTTACAAGATTCCTTGAAAGCTCATTGGATATCGATTCAAGTGATTCGATAGGCATTGTGTAGATAGAATAATAACAACTATTAGTGTGTCAAGATCAAAGATCACAGTGAAAATCGATGAATTGCGCTGGAAAAAGGAAAAAGAAAAAGGAAAGAGAAAACAATAGAAAGCAAAAAGCGTTTCACAAGAAAATAATTCAAGTTGAAGCTCATCACTAAAGTGGTTGTCTTACAATCTTTAAAAATAGACATTTTTAACAATGTGGAAAGAAACAGCAATTGTAATCAAGAAAAAAACATAATTGTATACAGTTTAGATTTTAGCTTGCCGAATATGGAGCAGATGGGCGATATGTTATAAACAAAGTCAAAGAAACAAACTCTTAATCATTCAATAACTAGAGATAGCTTCTGTGATGATAGTGATTTAATTGATAGTTATAATGATAGTGATTGTGCTAATGGTAAGGAAGTGATAATGGTAATAGTAATGATAATGGTGATGTTGATGCAGAAAAAAACAAGAAACTTAGAAGAGAGAAGGTTTTCCCAGATTTGCTGACAGTGTTAGTTTAAATTACTTCTATCATCAATAATCAAAAGTGCTACTTCCTAACGCTTTGCTTACTGCACAATATGGGGGATGCCATGCTGAATTGGAAGTCTTGATGATATTAGAAATTTGGAAAAGCCTGAGTTGAGGTTTTTTTACGTGGTTACTAAGAAAGCAAGGTTGGTACGTTGAATCAGTTGAAGCATGGATTGGCAATTTTGCTCGGTGTTATATCCAGTGATAAAGTTGAGAAAAAAGCACAATTGCTTTTAAAAAATTTAAAGTTTTATAAAGAAGTAAATACGATGAGTATTGATGTGTAATGAAATGAATCTATCTGATTTTTTCCACAGTTTAAGTGTTTACCGTTAATGGACTGCCTCGTATAAACATTATTTGCAGCCAACAATAGAAATCTAGTGCTTGAGTCAAAGAAAAATAACCACATTTTGGGAAATAACTAAGAAAAGGCTTAACTTCAATTTGCAATATTTGAGATTTAGTAGGTAGGAAGATAATCATTAAAAACACAACAATTATATAATAAAAAAATATAAATAATGATAAAACCCTGAATTTCCTACATCATAGTTTGCCTTCCATTTTTTCCGTTAAAACTTTTAGGATATCATTAAAATTTTCAAATTCAATAAATTTAACACCATCTCTAATACACACATCCACCAAATCATAACCCTTTTTAGCAAATAGCAAGTCACAACTTTTACTGGCACTTATATCAGAAACACCATCACCACAATAAAATGAATATGGTTTACTGTCTTTATATTTGGATAATGTGTTTACAATTGATTCATTTTTATCATGTCCAAAATCGGAATCATCTCTATACTTGATGACCCAAGAACCATCATCATTTATAATTGTATCATTTGAAATAATTTGAATGTGGTTTCTTAAATTCGCATCATGTATTAATACATTTAATAATCTGTTAATTATGATTTGCATACCGGAAGAAACAACAATGACTGGTATGTTTGATTTATAACACCATTCAACCATTGATTCAAAGCCTGGGTCCAGTTTAACATGAGCAATCAAATACTCAATACATTGTCCAATGGTATGGCCATTTGCGGATATTGAATCAAGCATTAGTTTGAATCCTTTACTGAATGATAAATCACCATGTTTGATTAATGCATTGATTTTGAGTCTTTCAACTTGTCCCATACCTAAATTATCGGTAATCATATCATTGGAGTCTTGAAGAGTGACTGTACCATCCCAATCAGTAAATACAATAGCTGGAGTGCTCATTGTGTGGGTGCGTGTTTATATACGATTGATTATTTCTGAGAAAGCCATGATACTTCCGGTTAATTGAGCTGCTTTATATACTATCACAACTTAAAAAAGCAACTTAATTTAACATTTCGCAGTTTGTCAATCGGAAACCGCCACGCGAGTTTGCCATCCGCTTGAATAAACAAAGAGCCAAAAGGCCCAATCAGCTACTGAACAACAATAGTGTTTACAAACTACCCCTCTTTTTTGAAGCCATCTTGGATATTATTTGTCTGATGAAAACAGTGGTTATATCTGGAGGCACAGCAACTAACAATATAATTGAAGCGTTCATACCCCAAAATCCCACAGATAGAGTTGATTTCATACTACCCATAAGCGATAATGGTGGATCCAGTTCAGAAATAAGACGTGTTTTCGGTGGTTGTGCGATCGGTGATATTAGAAGTAGAATTGTTACATTGATTCCCGATGTTGGATTACGTGAATTTTTAAGTTATCGATTGCTGGGAGATTACAAAGCTGCTGAAAATGAGTGGAATTGTATAATCAATGGCAACCATAAAAACTGGGAATCTGTTGATTGTGGAGAATTAAGGGAGATTTTAACAAAGTTTCTTGCAATTACGGCAGTTGCAGTTAAAGGTACATCATTCTCGTTTCAACATGCAAGTGTCGGTAATCTGTTTTTACTGGGAGCAAAGATGTTTTTCAACAACGATCTAGACACAGCTATCGAATTCACTATGAGAATATGTCGTGTTGATGAAAACATTGGTGTTAGAGGGTGTATTGGTGGAGACCAAGAATGTGACATAGCAGCAGTATTAGAAAACGGTGATGAGATTCTAGGCCAGAGTGAAATTTCCCATCCAGGAGAGGGGGGGAATCAGCTATTTTTCGCAAGGGAAACCGAAGACCTGCCGGCGAAAATCGTGCGAGTGAAATACGTCCGTGGGGCGGCCGAAGTTTTCCCCAGGGCGAGTGCGGGGACTTTACAGGCGCTTGCGGGGGCGGCCGTGGTGGTTATAAGTGTGGGTTCCTTGTGGACCAGTATTGTGCCTGTGTTGTTGGCGGGGGGCGTGAGAAAAGCCATTCAAGGTAAAAAGGTGGTGATGTTGGTGAACGGGGAAAGAGACCGGGAAACCAGGGGGATGTCCGTGGGAGAGCAAGTGGGGGTTGTGGAGGCGTTGGTGGGCAGAGTTGACGGGGTGGTCTGCGGGCGGGCGGAGGGTGTGGAGAGTCTGGAGGGAGAATCCGTGGGAAAACGCGTGAAATCGGTGGAGAGCCCCTACGGCGGGACGAAAATGAGAGAAACCCTCGAGGGTTTTTTCGAGAGCTGGACGAGGGTGCAAGTATAAAAGGAGAGTGGTTTCCGGTTGAGGGAGAAGCGGCAGTCGTTTGACTTGTTCCCCTTCTCTAACGCAAAAACACAACACTGCCAGCACAGCGTCACAAGGAGGTTAGCACTGTTTCGACGGTGCAGATCCAGGATCTTGTCGACATCTGGACAGCTTTTTGCTGTGTGATTGGAGAACAAATGCATGAGTCTTGGGTGCAATGTCTTGTTATGGTGAGTCTTCGTACTTCCAAATGCGAGAGAGTGCAAGGATTTGTGAAACATCTAGTATCGGGTACCTTTGTATTGTTTTGTAACTGTAAACAGTGTTTTTACTTTAGTGAAAATTTTTCTTGACACTGAAAAGTTTAGTAAATCCAGTTTAGTAAGTCCAGTTTAGTAAATTCCAATTATCTTATTAATAGAGTGAAAATTATGTACCACTCTAGAGCACATAGATTGTGCAACAAAATTATTGAACTTTGGGGTTTGTCAGCACTGTTTTTTTAACAACATTCTATTAAATATTATCATCCAATATTTAGTATCCAATAATTTTCTTATCAATTTTGTATTGTTAAGCAAGAGAAGAAATCGTGACATGATTTTCCCATGTTGCGTATTATTTCCGATTTTTACAAAACTTCCCAAGTGTGACTTTTTTTTCTTTATTTCTTCTTTATAATAAGCCCGTTTAAACTCCTTTTTTAGAGTCCAAACCATTGTATAATGCGTCTCAATCTACGACCTATCGCACACCTCAAGTCCAGACAATTTCCTTCTTATGTAGGTAAGTCAAATTCGTTGATTAAATCGTTAAAATGGAATTCTCCACCTGAGAACATACTGATCGTTAAAAAACCATGGCACTCAAAAGTTTTAGTTGCAGCTATCACATTCATTAAGCATGTTAACAAAAACTATCCTAAAATCAATATTATTGTCACTCCTGAAGTTGCAGAAGAACTTAACACACTAGATAACCAATACGAGGAGCTGAAAACTAAAAATAAGCTACCAATAGATACAGATCCTGAACTAATTAACCTTTGTGAATCCATTGAATCTCCAATACCCATTTATACTGGTTCAAATAACGAAATCATTTCTAAAACTGATTTGTTGGTTTCCTTAGGTGGGGATGGTACAATTTTACGTGGTGTTTCATTATTTTCAAATACAATCGTACCACCTGTCCTTTCATTCTCATTAGGTACATTAGGATTTTTATTACCTTTTGATTTCAATAATTATGCAGATGCATTTGATCAGGTATATAATTCCAATTCAAAAATATTGAAAAGGGAACGTATTGAATGTCACATTGTTTCATCCCGACATAAAGAAACATTACCAGATAATAATACTGAATCCTTGACTGAAACGGAAGAGTTTGAAAGATTAAAAAGATTATCATCCGTTATGAATGCACCATTTGATAAAATTTCAATCACTTCTGAACTGGAAGAAAATTTGAAAAAATTGAAAATACATGCAATGAATGACATTGTTTTACATAGAAATTCATTACCTGGTCTACTTAGTTTAGACGTCTATATTAATGGTAATTTTCTAACTAGAACGACCGCAGATGGTTTGATTTTTGCTACTCCAACAGGCTCAACTGCTTATTCGTTATCTGCGGGGGGTTCCATCATTCACCCTTCAATTAAATGTATTTTATTAACTCCAATATGTCCAAGAAGTTTATCGTTTAGACCTTTAGTACTTCCACTAAACTCACATATTTTAATCAAAGTTATAGGCAAGGAGAATATCAAAATTGATTATTCCAAAGTCAACGCAAAAATGAGTATTGATGGTATACCGCAATTAGACCTATTACCTGGTGATGAGATTCATATAATTAGTGAATCTTTCCAAAGAATTGAAAGCGATGAAAAGGTTATTGATAAAAGTGGTGTTTGGTGTGTTGTTCAAAGTAAGGGAGATTGGGTAAATGGTATTAATAGTATGTTAGGATTTAATTTAGGTTTCAAATCTTCAAAGGGGGATTATATTATTGATGTATAGTTCTATAAAACTTTTTAATTGGTTATCATTTCTTTTTTTTTTTTTGCTTAGGTTTAATAATTTACATAAATACACACTAAATAATAATAATAATAATAATAATTTTGATAATTATAATCGAAAGAGTCGATTGAATACCTATACTTATTTATCAACTTCCATACTATCCGTAAATGCAGGCTCTGAATCAATGTTTTTAACTTTTGCTGCATCTTCATCTTTATCATAAAATTCATTTTCAGGAATGACTCTTTCATCTCTTTCCTTTAGAGTACCTCCTCTTGTATCCATTGCTTCCTTTGAATCATCTTCAACATTATCATCGAAATTTAAAATATCATTTGGAACTTCATTCATTTGAACACTTGGAGAATGTTTTGCATTTTCTAGGTTTGTAAAAATTTGTGTCATTATCCTATTCAAATATTCCGGAGTATTTGCATTGTGCATATTACTTGGTCTGACTTCTAACTTATAATCAGGTCCATAATATTCATAGTAATCATTAAATGGCAATTCAGGTCCTAAAACTTTTTCATTTAATAAACCAGTCTCAAATGACCATGTACGTGAAACATTTCTCATGGTATAACCACCACCACCAACAATCATTAAAGGTAACCCAAAACTTTTGATATAATTCACACAATTCGCATGTCCTAACATACTTAAATTAAAACATCCCAATCTATCACCGGATAATGAATCACCACCACATTGGAACACAATTGCACTTGGTTGATACCAATCAATAACCCTTTTCATCACAGGTTCAAATAAGTTTTTATAAGTTTGATCATCAATACCATCTCTTAAGGGTACATTGATTGAGTGATATTTACCTTTGCCAACACCAATATCTCTTAGTTCTCCTGTACCTGGGAAAAATTCACCATATTTATGAAAGGAAACTGTCATAACTCTATCAGTTGTATAAAACGCTTCTTCAACACCATCACCATGATGGACATCTATATCAATATATAAAACTCTTGGATGATACCTTAATAGTTCAATTATACCTAGAACAATATCATTAACATAACAGAATCCACTTGCTTCTGATTTTTTAGCATGATGCAAACCACCAGCATAATTAATTGCAACATCACATTTACCTCTATTAAGTCTTGCAGCCCCTTCCATGGATCCACCACCTGAAATTGAACAGTATTCAAACAACCCATCAAAAACTGGACAATCGTCACCGACATTAAATTTTAACTGTTCTTTATTGAATAATTCTAAGTTATCAGGCGTAACTCTGGCAAGGAAATCAACATATTCATCAGTATGAAACTGTGTCATTTCTTGTCTAGTTGCAGGCTTGGCTCTATAAATCTCCATTGATTTATATAGCCCATAGTTCATGATTAATGAATGTGCCATTCTAATACGATGTGGCTTCATTGGATGTGCAGAACCATAAGAATAGTTCCCAACGTCACTATCATAAAAATAAGCTATTCTCTTCTTATTCTGTGGATTAACAACAATCTCTCCAAATGGTTTGTCCTCGTACAACATTGTTTGTAATTTAAGTAAAAAAGAGAAAAAAATCAATAAAATATATACATGATAGATCTGTACACTATTGTAACTTCGTATCAACCAGAAAACAATTCTCATATTTTCCTTTTTCAATTTTTAATTTTATTTAATTTTATTTACAGTTTCCAATTTATGAAGTGGGAAATTCGCCTGAAAGTCGCAAAACAAGCGACGCGTCGTTGTCGCCCTCCGTGTTCACTGGGAAACAGATACCACTACGGAACAAGTCAACGGTACTACCATGCTCTAGATCTAAATCGGTCTTTCCGTAGAGAGCCGTTGGAATAAACCACTGCCACCATTTGTATCCCATCACCTCTCGCCAATTCTGTCTCCATCCGAGATCAAACACGTTAACTATCTTGCCTCTTCTTTTCCTCGTATTCTTGTACCTTTGAAATTCATAACTTTCAATGGTGCTTCTATTCATAAACAATTGGTATAATGTAAATCCTAAAAATATAAGCATGCACAGTTCAAACATCCCGCCTAAACAAAATAGAAATATAACATGTAAACTAAATTCGTTCAATTTCCACTTTTCATCCACAAAAAATCCCCATAAAGTCCAGGAACTAATCAAACAAACGCCGACTAAATAGATATTCATCCATATCAAAAATTGAACAAATTCCCTGTAGTTTTTAAACCCAATGCATTGCCCAAACCAAGGACAATGATGATCCATTTTTAACACACATTTTTCACATCCACTGCAATGATGACATCTATCAGGTTTCCAAACTTTACACTTTGCACAAAATCTAAATCCACCATCTTTTTTACAGGTGTGTGAATTCATGATAAATTGTTCAGGTGGCGTAAATCCAGCTTCATTGTATGTCTCGTCAAAGTCATCAACACGTAACATTGGATAATCCAACGGACTTCCTGGTCCATTGTACAATACAGCATAATAGGACCATAAACAAAAACCAAATTCAATACCAAAGAGGATAGTGTAAATACACTTATGTGGATATTCCGAGATTTTATAAATAAGCCTAAATATAATTGCATATATTGACCACGTTAGTAATAATGTGACACTTAGAACTGGAAATGAGCTAGATACTGTACGTATAACCGACTTCATATTTGACCTTAATATCATGAATGTGCAATCGTAACTAGGGTATATAAATTAACTGTCTGTGTTTATAGGAATGTATTGACTGAGAAAGCTTTGTACTGAGGCTTTTTTGATCCAAATGTGATGGTTTTGCTCAATACGGAAATAAAAGGTTTTAAAAATTTCATGTCGCTTACAAGTGGAGTTTCAAGTCTTCTATCAACACAACATCTTTTGATTTTTACAGAACGATTCCATTACCGCAAAAAAATATGTATATAAAACATAAACATTGAAAAACAAAGAAATTTACACAATTACCTAACTATTATGAATAAAAACAGGATATAATAGTCCTTAACAGCCCCACAGATACAAAGTCAACCTCATTAAATGCTTTTATTGTTAGTTGCTCCTCATACACAAACTCCAATATATCATTTAATGAAACTTTGAATTCTTGATCGCCTAAGCTTATTGTAAAAGATTGTGGTTTAGAACAACTTATTGTGATTGTGCCTCTAACAGAATCACTTGCTTTAATCACTCCTTTTTCATTCAATGACTTAACAGTAAAACTAAACGTTCCATAGCCTGTATCTGTATTTGCATCTATAGATTTAGACTTTTCCCTTAACCTGTTTCTTATTTTACGACCTGAGCTTGTAAATAATTTCTTCAAAAATTTCACATCACTTTTCGAATGCTTGTGTGGTTTTGACTTTGATTCTTCATTCTTTACATTGTTCAATAATTTTTTGTTTAATGTCAAACGTATAGTCTCTTCGTATTCATTATATTTGCTTTTGTAGGTGTTTGATCTTCTTTTTAATTCAACGAGTAATGAATTAATTGACAGTTTCTCATTTTCTCTAATTTCATTTTTCAGATGTTTATCTTTAACTTCGTCTGCCAGGTCATTGATTAGCTTTTGATATTCATCATCCGAAGAAATAACATCTAAATCCTCTAATTGAATTATAAGTTCAACTAATCTTTGTTTTACAATTGGAAATGTTGAATGATGGATCGTTTCAATAATTGAATAATCTGGTCTTGACTTAGAAATGTTCAATTTTCTTTCTCTTTTGATTATTTCTTTGAATTTCAATTCATCTGCCGGTTGTATGCTACTATTCAACAAACCGATTAAATTTGTTGATCCCTTTTGAATTTGCAAAACATAAATTAAATAAATCCTAGCTTCATACAAAAGTAGATCTTTTGCCAATACATTAAGTTCATCATTTTCTTCGTCAATTAAATTATTAAATTTAAGACTGCAATACCCATACTTATCACATGGTAATTTTTTATTCCTCAATGATGTTTTCAAATCAATTTTATTTTCAACTTCGGTTATTGCATACGTTATTAATGTATCATTTCTAATTTCTGATTTAATTATATTTTTGTTAAATTCTTTCCACATTGATATTATTTCAATTAGATCTTCATATTTGATATTTAATTCACTTTCTGTTGAATCTAATAAAACTGAATTATAAACATTTTCAATTGTTGGAATATTAATTAAATCCTTCAAAAAATCAATCATAAACGGTTTAACCTTTTCAATAAATGGATCCAAACTTTTTAGGTATTTATACTCTTTAGTTTCAAACTTTTTCAATGAACCACATTGGTTAAGCACAATTGAAACATTTTCTAAATTTCTCTGGATTGTTTCAATTGTCTTGATATCATCACTAATTGAAAATATGTCAATCGAATAGTTTGATGGTGTGTTAAAAATTGGTATAATATAACATTTCATAAATATTGTACCGATCATACTTAAGTAATAAATTTCTGAAACATGAGTACCATATTTTTCAACTAATTTGTTATAAATTTCCTTTAACAGACATCTAATAAAGAATGGCAAATTATCAATATTATTTTTTAAATTGTTAAGAATATTGAAAACACAATCTCTTAAACTTTCGATATTTTGAATATACTGATCATTAACGTATTTGATTGATAGTGGCTCAACTTCACCTGATTTGACATCATTTACTTCATCGTGTGTAATTGGTGCTGAGTTTTCAAGCAAGTATTCAAATATTTTGAATTCGTCAAATTCAAATGTCGACTCATCATCTCCGGTGATCAAAAAAACTGAATTACTCAATAATTCTTTAGTCAGCTTTCTCTGTTGCGGTAAATTCAAATATGAATGAATTAGTAATTCCCAATTTGAAGTTTCATAGCTTTCAAAATCAAAATAGCTTCTATCTTTCACAATTTTTTTAAACTCTTTAAGATCATTTCTTGAAATGTATAATTCAAATGTACACAGAACTAATTTTGCTATTGAATATTCATCTCGTGTTGGTTCAATGCAGGAGTCAAGTCCGACGTCATCATAATTATAGCATTTCAACACCCAATCCTCAATAACACCATAAGTAAATTCAACTTTCGAACCATTTACTTCAATAAAATCTAATACAGTTGACCAATAAATTGGTTTGTTTTGTAAAATACAAAACAACCTTCCAATGGATGTACTTAAATCGTTGAGGTCTTTATTAATAGATATTTTTTTATGGGTAGGAATAATCGCAGTTGCATTATTTGAAGGCGATAGAACTGAAACAACTTCATCCGGATCAACTAAATTGTTTAAGATTTCATTACCACCATCAACATTTGTTTTCAAAATACCTTCAATGTCTTTTAAATTTATACCATATTTTTTCAAAATACCAACCTTGATTTGTAATGCTTTCATTTTTTCAATTTGAGTTTGGAGCTCCTTCTTTTCATCATTAACTAATGTCCTCAATTTCAAAACTTCAATCTCATCATTATTTGACTTGATATCTTCTGATTGTGTAAACAATTCGATGTAGTTGGAAATTGCGCTCAATGGCGGATTTGAAGACTTGAGTAATTTACGGTAATCTTTAAACCCGTTGGATCCTCTAATAATAGCTTGCAATTTACAAATCTTCTTCAAATTATCACTTCTTCTAAACCATTGGTCTCTTTTTATAATTTTGTCTCTAACAATAAATCCCCTAATATGACTTTGCAGTGAAACTATGTTTTGTGAATATCCTCCAACATCTTCAACTAAAATATCATAATCAACACGCGTAAATATACCCCTAACTAGTGATTGAATTGTAATTACTTCATTTTGGCATTCATGTAACTCTTTTCTTATTTCTTTGCGTGATTCTTTGACTAATTTACACCTGCAAACTGAAACAAATCTTGAAAATATTGGTTCATATGAATAAATTTCATCAAGTTGTGTATTAATCTTACCCCTCAAAAATGCACCACGTATAATAGATTGAAATTCAATTAAAGGTTCATCGGTTAACTCGAGTTCTTCAATTTGTTCGGATGTTGGCAAAACCTCTCTTGATTCTGAAATCAATGGAAATAATATTTTAGGTGATTGCTGGTCAATCGGTAAAAAACTACTCAAGCGTTTTTTTGTTGGAGAATGATGTAAATTTGAAACTTTTCTTGATGTAGATACTTCTTTAGGTGGTGTAATTGGCAGGTTTGGAACATAAGATTTAGGTTTCAATTTCTCACGTCTTGGAACTCTATCATTCAAATAGTATTCTTCTTCAAGTTGTTGTTTTGATAAAGATTTTGCTGGAATATCAAATTTTTCAAATAAATCGTCTTCATCATATGGTGAATTAAATGGTTTACTATAAATAACATTATTTGTTTTAACTGCATTATTCTTTTGAAATATTTTTCGTGGTGCTTTTCGTTTACGTCTATGCAAAGCATTCACCTTACCATTTTTGATAATCTTTCGTGTAATTAAACCTCTAACCAACGATTGAAGTTTAATGATTGTATTGATTTCACGTAATAAAAACTTCCTAGCTTGCCATTGATGTTCTCTAACAAAACTGCCCCTTATTATTGATTGGAAATTAACTATATCAGATTCGTATTCTTTTAAATTTGATAAATTATTTACTAATTGTGTATGTTTTGTTTTGTTTTTCAGTATGGTTCTCATTATTTGTGAAGAGCCAAAGATCGTAATTAATTCTCGTAATTCGTCATCAACTTCTGTCTTGGATAATGACAAGGAACTTGATGGGCTATATATATTCAACTTAGCTCTTGCTAGAAAACCACGACATATACTTTGAAACTTTATAATTGATGATTTATTATTTGATAGCATTGTTTTATCCACATAAGTAAAATAACGTAACAAGTAGCCACGAGCCAACGATTGGAATTTAATTATTTCATTATACTTTTCATCAATTATACTTTCAGATTTAGCAATTTCCGATGTAATTGTGGATATTGAATCAAATGATGAAATTGAAGATTTTGAAGCAAGTGAAGGTAATTTTGAATTTGATTTACTAAAAAAGTCACCTAAAAGCTCACGTTCTTCTTCACTTATAAGGAATTTATATTTTTCATGAATTGCAGTGAATGAATTTTCTGATTCTGATCTTTCAATTGCACTCCTATTATTAAAAAGTTGACGTGCATTTTTAGTTTCTTCTAGTTCTTGCAATGATGGAGGAATAATTACTGGAGAAGCTAATGGTATTGATAAATCTGAGCCTGAGAAGTCTGAATCTGATAAACCATCGAGAGTTAAACTAATATCAATACTTGATAACGTAACGTTGTTGATATCATTCGTGACATCATTTGTAATTGTCAATACAGAATTTTCGACGTCGTTTGTGTTATTATTAAGTTGAGATTCAATTACTTGAGATTTTGATATAGTACTTGTTTCAACGTTTTTCTTCTTTTTATCTTCTTCTTCTATTTGAATCAACTGAAGTTTTTTGATATCATTTCCAACATTAACTCTTACAGCTTCCTCAAAACCTTCAACTGTATTTCTCTTTAAAGAATCTCTACCAATTGTATACTTAATTTGTTTTAAGTTATCGATGTTAAGATTCAGGTTATATAAAGCAGATGATGGATCGTTTCCATCAGTTAATGAACAAACTGGTGGACATTTACCTAGACTTTTCATTAAGCAACTTAACGCGTGTAAACATGCAATAACTTTTGGTATGTCTTTCTTTTCAAACAAATCGTTAGTTTCGAATATAAAAACGGAAGGCAATTTAGCCCGTTTAACAAAATTGGTAAAAGCTAAAATATTTTCAGTAACTTTGAAATCTTTCTGTGTCATTTTATACTTAATTGGACCATCACCCTTAATACCCTCAATTTTTTTTTTTGTATTTTCAGGATCAAAATACTGAGCTAACTTTATAAGTATGATACCATTAACTAAATAATCAGGGAACTGATCAATATTCGAATCATCTAATTCAAGTGAAATATTTAATAAACTTTCAATCCATCTTTTTATTTCAACCATTCTACAAACAAATGCAGCAAGTTTGGTATTTTCACGATCATTATCTAGCCAGGACTTGAATGTGCTTGAATCTGATGCATTTATTTGTTTGCTCAAATTCTTGGTACTAAAAGTTTTAGGCAAACTTTTTATTTTGGATTGTGATATGTCAGAAATCTTTGTGGCTGTTGTTGATGATGATGTATCATTATATTTTGGATTCGACACTAAACGACGTTTAATTGTTTTATAAATATCTAAGTTTTGTTTTGATGGTGAACCAGCCATTGCATTGTTGATTTCGTTTGTCCTCTTCTGTTCACTTTTGGAAAATTTGTTTAAAGGTGCTTCAAGAAATGGGCTATTCAACTTTTTGGGTGATAAATTTGGTATCTTTTTTACTGAAGAAGATGCAGGTGGTGGCAGTTGTTGATCTTGAGTAACAAATATATTTCTCTTGACATTGAATGACTTATTATCGGGCCTTGGAAAAAAATGTCTAGCATCATTATCATCAGTTTGTTTTTCCATTGCTTTAATTTGGTCACTAACTGATATAGTTGGTTTTTCAGTTTTCTTTATTGGACTTGCAGTTGGTGTTAAAAAAGAAGAATTTGATTGCTTTTTGGCAGAATTGAAAAAGGAACTTGAACTTTCCAAATCATCTTTGGATACCTCATTCAGCATTGCCATTGCAGTAGTTACCTTTGTAACTTTTCCCTCTTGCATCTATGTAGTGTGAATACTGAAAGAAGAAAAAGGCTGCAGTTTAATAATCGAATATTTCAAATGTGATACACTTTTTTCGAGATGTAAACAAAACAAATCTTTTTCCGAAAAGGGAAATTGGAAATTGTACTGTTTATTATTTCTCATTTCTTTAGGTCAAAATTCAAGTTTCTGGTAACTTTTTGTCAGTAAATACCTGCGAGCCATTCTTATGAAACCAGCATAAATCTTTTATTCTATATTTGATATATATCTAAGTTATGATTTGTTATGATTGATTAATACATTTTATGTTTCATCTCATATTCTCGTATTTAGTTTGAGAAAAAATAAAGTTGATGCTCTCTTATAACTGTTTACTCTTTTTCCAGATTACGTGCAACTTCAAGTAAACTAGAATGGTTCCTTAAAGTTAATAAAAAATATGAATAAGTACAACATTAAACAACCAAACCATAGCTATCTCTTAAATAGCTTAGTTTGATGAATAATTACATAATTTCACTTTTTCCATAAGAAAAAATTTAATAAAAATACAAGATAATTTGTAATTTGTAATTTGCTTCTTTGCAACAATAATCTTATATCACTGTGCAGCTATAGTAGGCATATTCTATTCACCGTCAATATAGTTTACATCGTAAACTGTGTGTAAAAGTGGCATCTCTCCATTTCCACTCCACCCGTGCACCAATTTCATTTTATTTGAAATCTTTCTTCAGAATTTTCTAGAAAGTTCGATCTCTCCATGCTGAGCCGCTCTTTCAATTTTGCCACCTGTCGACGACGTACTTTATAAATGGACATTTTTCCACCATGATGCTCAGCTAGTATTTCTCCTAATAATCTCTTTTTCTCTTTCTCCACCCAAATAACTCCGATCAAGATGTCCCAAACTGAATCCTATGAGTTCCAAGCGGAAATTTCCCAGTTAATGTCCCTTTTCATTAACACTGTTTATTCAAACAAGGAAATTTTCTTAAGAGAATTAATCTCCAATGCTTCAGATTCCCTTGATAAAATTCGTTACCAATCTTTATCTGATCCTTCTGTTTTAGAATCTGAACCAGAACTTTTCATCAGAATCACTCCAAAACCTGAAGAAAAAGTCTTAGAAATTAGAGATTCTGGTATTGGTATGACTAAGGCTGAATTAGTTAAGAATTTAGGTACTATTGCTAAGTCTGGTACTAAAGCTTTCATGGAAGCTTTAACTGCAGGTGCTGATGTTTCTATGATTGGTCAATTCGGTGTTGGTTTCTATTCTGTTTTCTTAGTTGCTGATAAAGTTCAAGTTATTTCCAAATCAAATGATGATGAACAATACATTTGGGAATCCAATGCTGGTGGTAAGTTCACTGTTACTTTAGATGAAACAAACGAAAAGATTGGTAGAGGTTCCATTATTAGAATCTTCTTAAAGGAAGATCAATTAGATTACTTAGAAGAAAAGAGAATTAAGGAAGTTGTTAAAAGACATTCTGAATTCGTTGCTTATCCAATTCAATTAGTTGTCACTAAGGAAGTTGAAAAGAAGGTTGAAGAAGAAGGTGAAGAAGTTAAAGAAGGTGAAGATAAAGAGCCAAAATTAGAAGAAGTCAAGGATGAAGATGACAAAGAAGAAAAAACTGTTAAGGAATTAGTTACTGAAACTGAAGAATTGAACAAAACTAAACCTTTATGGACCAGAAACCCATCTGATATTACTCAAGATGAATACAATGCATTCTACAAATCTATTTCCAACGATTGGGAAGATCCATTAGCTGTCAAGCATTTCTCTGTTGAAGGTCAATTAGAATTTAAGGCAATTTTATTTGTTCCAAAGAGAGCACCATTTGATTTATTTGAATCAAAGAAGAAGAAGTCTAATATCAAGCTATATGTTAGAAGAGTTTTCATTACTGATGATGCTGATGAATTAATTCCAGAATGGTTATCTTTCATTAGAGGTGTCGTTGATTCTGAAGATTTACCATTAAACCTTTCAAGAGAAATGTTACAACAAAACAAGATTTTAAAGGTCATCAGAAAGAATGTTGTCAAGAAGTGTATTGAAACTTTCAATGAAATTGCTGAAGATAAAGAACAATTTGACAAGTTCTACCAAGCATTCTCAAAGAACCTTAAGTTAGGTATTCATGAAGATCCACAAAACAGAGGTGCATTAGCTAAATTATTAAGATTTAACTCAACTAATTCATCTGAAGAAATGACTTCATTATCTGATTATGTTACTAGAATGCCAGAACAACAAAAGAACATCTATTTCATTACTGGTGAATCATTAAAGGCTGTTGAAAAATCTCCATTCTTAGATGCATTAAAGGCAAAGGGTTTTGAAGTTTTATTCCTTGTTGATCCAATTGATGAATATGCTATGACACAATTAAAGGAATTTGAAGATAAGAAGTTGGTTGATATCACCAAAGATTTCGAATTAGAAGAAACTGAAGATGAAAAGAAACAAAGAGAAGAAGAAATTAAAGAATTTGAACCATTAACTAAAGCATTAAAGGATATTCTTGGTGATCAAGTTGAAAAGGTTATTGTTTCTCATAAATTAGTTGACTCTCCAGCTGCTATTCGTACTGCACAATTTGGTTGGTCCGCAAATATGGAAAGAATTATGAAGGCACAAGCTTTAAGAGATACTTCAATGTCATCATACATGTCATCAAAGAAGATTTTCGAAATTTCTCCATCATCTCAAATTATCAAAGCATTAAAGACAAAGGTTGAAGAAAATGGTCCAGATGACAGAGTTGTTAAGAACTTAACCACTTTACTATTTGATACTGCATTATTAACTTCAGGTTTCTCACTTGAAGAACCAACTGCGTTCTCAAAGAGAGTTAATTCTTTAATTGCATTAGGTTTAAACCTTGATGATGATGAAGAAGAAACCTCAACTGAAGCACCAACTGCAGAAAAATCAGCTGCTGTAGAAGAAGCTGAATCTGCTATGGAAGAAGTTGATTAGGTTAAGAGTTAGTATATTAATATGTTTATAAAAATCATTGTATAAAATTAAGTTATTAGTAATTTATTAATTGGTATTTAAATACGTTCGTAAACTAGCATGTACACTGCCTTTCCGTCGTTCAAAACCTTAGAAGTATCAACTTCAGTGATTTTATTATCACTTATTCTCCAAAACTGTTTGTTTAAAACACTTGTCAACCTCTTTTTCTTACCAGTAAAAGTCATTTGATTTAACTTCGGTATATCGTTATCATATTGACCATCATTTAATTTAAAAAAATCAGGCTTAATCCTATAACATTCATAATGTCCTGATGAATGTGTCCCTCTATGTCTAATCAAACTACGTAATTTGTAAATAACCTTTAATCCATTAGATAATTCGAATTCAATCATTGAATTATATCCAACATTGCATGAATTTTTCATAGCCTGTGCATCCATGAATATTGACCTCGACAAATGAAATGATAAAATTTGAGGTGGTTCAATTAATGTGGTTTGTTTTTGAACTGTAGACTTTAACCTTGAAGAATTTAATTTGGTCTGACTCTGTGCTAAAATTGACTTGTATACATGATTTTCCATCAAATCATCGTTAATAGATAACTCACCTAATGTCAGTTTTGATTTTGCTTCATCAATAAAATCATTTTGTTCATCTGATAATGTTAAATTTGGCCTTTGAAAAACAATATTCATAATCATACAAATAAAACATGAATATCCTTCAATAATTTCATTATTACCGTTTTTCAAAATAGTATCTAATGAAATAGAATTAGTATTTTGTGGAACAACTAATTCTGAAATGAGCATTGGTGTTTTAACAGGTGTTGAAAAACATTTACAATTCAAACATTTCAGTTTAGTTTCAACAACAGAGAAGAATGGGAATTTTGGAATATTACCAATCTCTTTCTTCCTATTATCACTTAACTTGCTAAAAAAGGAAAAAAATCGGTTATATTCATCATATAGTGTATCAATTATCATTTGAAACAATTCGTGTGCATCATGTTGTGATCTTGAAATCCGACCCTGATGAATAGATTCAAGTAAATGTAACAAATCCCAGACTGACATTGAAAAATTAGAATATACAGGTTTTTGTAATTTGTTCAACAATTCAAACATCGCAAGATGCAATGGCATGGGGTATTTAACTGCTTCGATTGGCAATTCATATTTCAATATTTGATGAAAGTATTCAGTTAGTTTATGTAATGGTGCAAATGATTGTAACGTTGAATTTGCAAAACAATCATTTGCAGTATTTGTAAATCCGGTTGTGTATTTATCTGGTCTTTTGGATTTGGGTATTGATTGCTTCGTCTGTGATTTAAAAAGTGATATAATTGAAGATATTGGATTGATTATATAAATTGCTGTCGATATGGCAATACATGATATTATGAATTTGGGATTTTTCCAGGAGTTTTGGATGTATAAAAGACAAGACTCGATGAAAGATCTATGTATAGGTTCATTAGATGAAGGTTTGTTTATTAAACCAACTAGTTTATGTATTATGTCTGAAGTCATTGAATAAAGTAGAAAAACATAAACACGATTTATTGTATGGTACAAAACATGAAAAATTCAATTTCACCTCAAATATCAAAATTATTGTTCAAGCTTCTTTGAATCGCTTTCACTACTAAAATGATTTTAATAAAACCTAAAACTTAAGAAATGCAAAAAACAATTATAAAAATATAAAAACTAATTAACAACTAAAAGTAAATCATCGTTCAATCATAAAATTAATACACCAATTGAAAGGAAATTTAAGGCTCTCACCCCTTAAATAAAAAATCAAATTGACGAAACTCATTGAATAACAACAACTAAATCACCTGCATCAACCATATCACCATTTGTATGAATGATTTTCAAAACTTTACCATTCTTAGTTGCATTTACAACCATTTCAGTTTTCATTGCTTCAATAACAACTAAACCTTGACCTGCTTTGACAACATCACCAACATTGACTAATGATTTCCAGAATCTACCGGAGTATTCAGAATATGTTAATTCTGCATCTTCTGGATATTCTTCAACATTTTCTTGAATTTTTGTACCTGATTTTGCTAAATCTTGATTTGCAACTTGAATTAATCTGGTGAATTCATCTAATTTTTCACCATCTTGAGTTTTCTTAAATTCTTCAATTGATTCTGAATTTGCTTGAATCCAAGATAAATATTTAGTATGATCGAAAACTGATTCAACAATATCAACCTCAAATTTACCATGTTTTGAATCTTCAACAAATTTTTCTAATTCTTCTTCACTAACTGGATAGAATGAAACTTGATCAAATGGTGTTAATAACCATGGTTTACCTCCATTAAACTTCTTTGTATATTCACCTAATGACAACTTATCCCAAATTGGAATTGTTCTACCAACTAATTGATAACCACCTGGTGATTCCATTGTGTAAATACACATATACATACCACCAATACCAACAGTACCATTTGGTGTAAAGGTTCTTGATGGGTTATACTTAGAACCTAAAAATCTATGTCTTGGATCCAATGGAACTGCACATGGTGCGCCAAGGAAAACATCACCTAAACCTAAAACTAAAAATCTTGCAGAATATAACATATCCTTGACTTCTGATCTTTCAATACCATTGACATTTGCAATGAAATCAACATTATTTGGCAACCATGGAGCATCAGCTCTGATGGTTTCTTGATATCTCTTAACTGCATCTAAGGTTTGTTTATCTTCAAATGCCATTGGTAATCTAATAACACGTGATGGAACTGTCCATTTATTTGTAAATGCAACTTCACTTTCATAAGCAATCAAAGTCTCAACTAATGCTTTTTGATGAATTTCAAAACCGCTATATTCGATTAAAACAGATCTAACACCTTGAGACATTTCTCTTATACCAATGGTTTTATGGGTATCAACCATTTCAATTAATTTATGAATTCTATAAGAATAGTTCAAATCCATGATATTTTCACCGTATTCAACTAAAATGTATCTATCACCAGCTTGTCTATAGGTAACAATTGGAGATCTTTCATTTGCTTGATAAACTGCTAAGACAGGATTTTCTGGTTCAATGGATGCCTTTGTAACAGATGTTGATTCACCATGTAATTCAGAAATAATTAAGTTTTGTTGAGCGGTCAAAGTTAAAGCATGATCAAACGAAATTGGAACAAAGGTAATTGAATCACCTGGTTTAACTTGACCAATTTTCCACATTTCAGATTCAGCAACAACTGCTTGACAAACAAAACCACCTAAGGAAGGACCATCACAAGTCAAAATAACTGGTTCATCACCAGTGAAATTAATTGCACCTAAGGAATAAACATAATCATGAGCATTTGATGGATGTAAACCACCTTCACCACCATCTTTTCTAGCCCATTTTGGCTTTGGACCAATTAATCTGACACCAAATCTATTTGAATTATAATGAACTTTCCATGGATTTGAAAAGAAATCATTAATTGATTCAGGAGTGAAGAAATCTGGTGATCCGTGTGGACCACAAGTAACACCAACAGTCCATTCCTTATTAGTTGAAATTTTTGGAATCAAAGACTTTGGTGCAGCCATTGGTTCACAAATTGGTGCAGGTAAACTATTTGAAGATAAACCTGGTTGACCAAGGAATAAAACGTCACCCATTTTCAAAACTCTACCATTGTAACCACCCAAATTACCTAATGCAAAAGTTGATCTTGATCCTAAATATTCAGTAACATCAATACCACCTCTAATTGCTAGATATGATCTACAACCAGTAACTAATTTACCAATTGATAATTTATCACCACGCTTAACTGAAATTGGTTCATACATATTAATTTCAACATCATTTATTTTAATTGGAACTTCACCACCAGCAATTGCAATAACAGTTTCATGGTGGAATAAAATGGATGGACCATTAAGGGTAATTTCAATTGCTGGTGCTTGATAATGATTACCAACAATTCTATTCGCTAATCTAAACGAATATGAATCCATTGGACCTGAAGGTGGAACACCGATTCTCCAATAACCAACTCTACCTGGGTAATCTTGAACAGTTGTGTAAGCACCTGGAGATGTGATTTCAAATGCATTTGGTTTATAATCATAAGTATCTAGAATTTTAGTATGCATTTTAGCATCTTCAAACATTTCAGAATTTGCAACACTTCTTAAGTAATCAACATTTGTAATACAACCATAAACAACGGTTTCATTTAACGCTTTTCTTAATTTTGATAATGCATCAGCTCTATCTTTACCATGAACAATAATTTTAGCTAAAGTAGGATCATATTCGGATGAAACAACAGAACCTGTTTTAACCCAAGTATCAACTCTTGCAAATTCAGGGAACTTGACTTCAATTAATTGACCTGGTGATGGTTTAAAATCTTTAACTGGGTTTTCAGCATATAATCTTGCTTCCATTGATGCACCTTCAACAACAATTTCTTGGTTAAAATCAGGTGCCATATTAGCTGCAATTAAAAGCATCCATTCGACTAAATCAAGACCTGTAACCATTTCAGTAATTGGATGTTCAACTTGTAATCTTGTGTTAACTTCTAAGAAATAAAATTCATCTCTTCTTTCATCATAAATAAATTCGACGGTACCAGCACATTTATAATTCATTGATGAAGCTAATTGTTCAGCAGCTTTTCTCATTTTACTTCTAGTTGATTCAGGTAGATTTGGTGCAGGGGTTTCTTCAATAACTTTTTGATTTCTTCTTTGTAATGAACAATCTCTTTCACCAATTGCAATTGCTTTACCAAAACCATCACCAAACATTTGAATTTCAACATGTCTTGAATTTTCAACAAATCTTTCAAGGAAAACACCAGCATCACCAAAATAAGATTTACCTTGATGTTGAACAGTTTCGAAAACTCTTTCAATATCAGCTTCAGAATCAACTTTTTGTAAACCAATACCACCACCACCTGCAGTTGATTTAACCATGATTGGATATTCTAATTTAGCAGCAATTTCTCTCGCTTCTGAAGCAGATGCAACCAATCCTGAACCTGGAACTAATGGAACACCAGCCTTTTCAGCAATTTCTCTAGCAGAATGTTTTAAACCTAGTTTTCTAATTGCATCACCTGAAGGACCAACCCAAGTAATACCTTCACTAATTAATGTATCAGCAAAATCAGCATTTTCTGAAAGGAAACCATAACCTGGTATAACTGCTTCAGCACCTGAATCTTTAACAGCTTTAAGCATTTTATCAATGTTAATATAAGTTTCAGCAGCGGAAATACCATGTAAAGGGATTTTTTCATCGGCAATTAAAACATGTTCAGCATATTCATCAGGATCGGAGTAAACAGCAACAGATCTAATGTTTAATTTTTTAAGAGTTTTCATGATTCTAACAGCAATTTCACCTCTATTTGCAACTAAAACTTTATTAAATGGTTTTTTAGATGATTTATTTTCAAGTGCTAAATGAGACATGTAATTTTTCCAACCACCGAATTCGGTGATGTCAGTTGTACCATTTTGATTATAGCCAAATTCTTCACAAATAAAAGATTTAACCCAATCACCATCTTCAGTTTCAACAGATCCGATACCTAAAGGTTCTGGAACCATTGAGATAAAGTCACCAAATCTTTCAATTGGAACAGCATAAATTTCGATTTCAATTTTAGAACCTTTACCTTCAGAAACTCTTCTTAAACCAGGTTTTTGAACTGGTCCGGTCTTTGGTAACGCATAAAGTTTATAATTTGAAGAAGTCTTGGTGGATTTTAATTTTGTTGCTTGAACTTTTTCTAATTGCCAGTATAATGGTAAACCTTCTAAATGAGCACCAACAACTGCCAATTTAACAGATTTGGATAAATTTGGTTGAGGAATTGTTGCAAGTAAATTATCTTTGATACCAGAAACTTTGTCCTTGATGTTACCAACAGGTCTATTGTTTTCGGGGAACTTTGATTTGAAAAATCTTTTAGCTAAATCTAATAATGCATAATCTTCAAATGCTTTACCAATGATGGTAACACCATTTGGTAAACCATCAGATCTAAAACCACCTGGAATTGCAAGTGCTGATAAATCTGCCAAATTACAAAAATTGGTCCAAGTACCTTGAATTGAATTAATTTTAATTGGTTCATTTGTAACTTGTTCGATGGTTGGGTTTAATGGACAAGTTGGAACTAATAAAACATCAATATCTTTGAAAATCAATTGGAATTTATTTAAAATGCCCTGTCTTTTATATTCATATTCGAAAGCGCTTGCAGCATCATATTTTGCACCACCTTTAATAATTGAAGTAACGGTTGGGTCTAAATCTTTGGAAGGTGGATTAGTTTCATAAAACTTTTTAACAGCAGAGTATCTTTCAGCAACCCAAGCACCTTCATATAAACATTTGGCTAGATCTAATAAAGGTGTAAAGTCCATTGGGACAATTTCGGCACCAGTTTTTTCGAAATTTTTGATTGCAGCTTCATAAATTTTTGGGTTTTCTGAATCATTGTACCATAAACCTTTGAAATCGATTGGAACAGCAATTTTAAGAGTTTTTGAATAAGATTTGATTGGATTATCAGGTAAGTTTCTTGAATATTCACAATTTTCTAAATCAGGTTTTGCACAAATATTGAACGCTAATTGAGCATCATTAAGATTTAATGAGAAAATGGAAGGACAATCCAAAGATTTACAAGCTGGAACGATACCCGAAGTTGAAAATGCACCAACGGTTGGTTTCAAACCAATCAAATTGTTTAAAGCAGCTGGGACTCTACCTGAACCTGCAGTATCAGTACCTAAAGCTAAGGGAACAAGACCTCTACCAACAACAGATGCAGAACCAGCAGATGAACCACCAGAAACATGTTTATCAGAAAAGACACAAGGGGTAACACCATAAGGAGATCTGGAACCAACTAAGCCTGTTGCAAATTGATCTAAGTTGGTTTTACCAATGATGATTGCACCTTGATCTCTTAATAGGGAAACAACGGTGGAATCTTCAGTTGGATTATAAGCAAAGGAAGGACAAGCGGCAGTTGTTGGGAAACCTAGTGCATCGATGTTGTCCTTGATGGCGACGGGAACACCATATAACTTCAAATCTTTTTTATTTGATTTGGATTGTAGGATTTTCCATTGATGGTTTAAATTTTCATCGGATGCCAAAGAAATCCACGCTGGATCATTTTCCGCAGATTTCAAATGATCAAGCAGGGATTTTAAAGTATTGAGAGATTCAAACGGGGTTGTATCGTGATGGAAGGAAATCCAATCAGAGACAGACCAGCCGATTGTATTCATAATGAGTGCTGTAGCTAATGTTAGTATTGGAACGGAAAGGGAATGAGGAGAAAAGTGAAGTGCAGGCTATGAAAAAATCCCGTAATTGTATAAAATAAAATCAGATACAGTAACTTCAATACATACAGTGTGATTATTAAATAGATAGATGGTGAGAAATAATCAGTAGTAAATGGTAGTAAGAAACAATTGAGTACAAGTTAAAAGATGTGAGAGAGAGAGACTTGTATAAAATTATTAAAAACGTAGACTTGTATTGAGACAAATGAATGCAACAAAGGTGGGTCAATTGGCAAAGGGTTTAGCTAAAGAAAGAGGAAAGTAGATAAAAGAAGAAGAGGGAAAACGGGTATTTAAATAGCTTACCTGCAAGATGTTGACGTGAGCCCCAGACGGTATTATCCCAGATGAAAAAAATAGATCAACATTTCGGCGATGGCCAATTCCAGCGATTTGCTGCTGATAAGAATGCGGGCCGTATTTTTTCGCTGCGGTGCGCCCATCCGGCGGGCCGACCACACACATGGCGATCTGCGACCTGTGTGTTGCTGTCCCAATGCGGCAATCTCCCTGCTTACGTAAGCACCCAAAAGGAAAAAACGGGAAATGCGAAATGCGAAATGCGAAATGCGAAATGCGAAATGCGAAATTCACAAACAAGTTTTGTGGCCGATCGACGCAGCGCTGCCCGGCCGGCGCGGCGTGTTGGTTTTGCGTCGATCGACCTGCCCGGTTCCAATTCCGAAATCTCGGTTTATTGCCACCGCTTTTTATTTTTTATTTTTTATTTTTTATTTTTTATTTTTTTAGTTCTCGTTTTTAGTTCTCGTTTTATTTTTTGTTTTTCCATTCTACTATACACACGACTGCATACACTTGAACAGAAAAACCCAATCACTAATATACAATTTCCGTCTCCTTTCTTCTGTTTTCTGCCTCCACTTCTTTACCGTCTATCCCTTTACAGATAACTCAATCCAATTCATCCATCTCTCACAAACACTTTCCATCTACCATTTCCTTAACCTCCTCCTCCCCTTCCCTCCCCTCCCTTCACCTTTCATTCTTGTCTGTCTTTCCTATATTTCCTACAGAAAATTTAATCAAAATTAACTCAAGACCATATCACGTCCACTATATCATCAACTAATATATCAAGTATTCAACCTTTTCTAAAGTATTTTATATCATATATCCTATACACTTCCAAGCAACTATATATTATTCTTTCCTATATATCTTTACATACCCCATCTTTTTTTATTTTTTACTGCTTCGAGATTTCAACTGATCCGACATTTTTAACAACTTTCGTCTGTCTCCACAAATGATTAAAAGAAGCTTTATTAATACTTTACCACTACAACTTAAATCAATTGTTTTGGATGAAAATAATAATAATCATGATACTAATACTACAAATCATGCATCATCCAATTTGGATAGTGTCTCAAACAATGGCAACATTCATTTGTTCGATTCCTCCATACTTGATCTAACTTCAAATTTAGATATCAAGGCAAAACATTTCTTAGTTGATAAACTATTAGAACAAAGAGGCATCATCTTCACTGAATTCAATGATATCCAACTAAAATTATTCGATGTTGATTCAACTTTATCACCGGTTGAATTTGATAAATTAATTTCAAAATTGGATAATAATTCAAGAATACTCTTATGTGAAAAGATAAAATTAATTTACGGTTTTAACAGTCTAACTTCCTTCATTATCAGATTAATTAATATACTTAATTTCAACACCTTTTTTTCAATTTTTGACATCACTTCAAACATAAAATTATACGGTTTTTATTCCCTCAATTACTCAAACCCTGTTGAAATCTTAGTTAAACAAATTAGAAATGATTTGTTCATTGTTAAATCTTTCAAAGAGTTTACTATCCAAGAAATGAAAAAGGAACATGATTTCCATCTACCTTACAAAGAGTTCAAAAGATTAAATTTAAATAATGGTAATTTGGTTGTTGTTAAAATTTTGTTTAAAAATGAACAAAAACCAATCGATTTATCATTGATCAAACCGTTACTACCCAAGATTGAAATGCTACATTTGAGTTTAGAAAATGAATCAAAATTAAAACCTTTTAATGAATTAATTGATAAGTATGGTACAGTTTTGAAATATTTAAAATTCGGTGTTAACAGAGGCACCTTCAAAAAAATCCCACATAAAAATAACATTAATGTAATGAAATTAGTTAACATTGATAATTTAAATTTTATTAATGACTTAAAAGATGTTTCTTCGTTGGATGTTTTCTTTGATAATTGGGAATTAAGAAAAAATTGTGATATTAAATTTCAATCAAATTTCATAATCAATTTTGAAATTAACCAAAGAATCCAAAATTTGAAAACCTTAAACATTTTCCATACTTATATTGACTCAAAGGATTTAAAAAAATTAAAATTTTTCCCAAATTTAACACATTCTAAAATCAGTTATGTTATATTAGATGATAATGGATTTGATTTGAGTGAATGTAAAAATTTACAAGAATTGAAAATCCATTTCACCTATCAAAAATCCATTGATGATATCAATGATGATGAGAATGATGATGGTAACAATTTTAATAACACCTATGCTTACTCTGATAAAATTAAATGGCCACTTAATCTAAAAAAATTGTCAATTACAATTCATAATATTAAAAACTTGATTCAAAACTTTAGTATTAGATTGAATATCTTGAAAAAAATTTCAAAACCTTTACCACCTTCAATCATTGATTTATGTATTGATATAAGTTATGATACCGGAGGTTCGGGACCTGAATTATATTCGATTTCAAGAGACGATATTTTGAAAATATCAAGTTTAATTAATAAAATCTTAACAAATAATTTGGAGAATTTGAAGTTAAAAGGTATTTCAAGGTATAACTATAAAATTGGTAAACCTTTAATATTTAGTGCAATCAATTTCCCAACTTCTTTAAAGTTATTATCACTGAATGACTTTATTTTAGATTATAACTTTATTAACTTACCAAATTTGAAAAAATTATATTTTGAACATTCACTGTTTGATTCTGATTTTAAATTACCCAATTCTGATGAAATTTTAATTGAAAAATGTACATTCAAAGATTTATCTTACATTCCTTCATCAACTAACAAAATTGAATTCAAAATGTGTACATTCAGGAAAGTTCCAACTTATAATGGTGATGTTTCAAACATTATAATTAATAATTGTAGAGTTATGGAACAACCTACAAATAACGTTTTCCAATTTCAACAACAATTACAAAGAAATAATAATGGTAATTTAAATCAGAGAAGGTCGAATGTATCACAAAATAAAGACCAAAAATCCCAACAACAGCAACAACAACCGCAACAACAACAACAACAGCAACAACAACAACAACAACAACAACAACAACAACAACAACAACAACAACGTAATCACAATGAACAGTTTAATTTAGATTCAACTTCACCACCGCAGATGGCTAGTTTTAATTCTTATGGATTTTTGAATGAAATTCCCAATAATCCTAACAGTTCCTCTGGTAATCACAGATTTGGAAATTTCAATAACTCATCATCATCAACCACATCATCTTATCCATTAAATAAATCTCACTCAATTTTCGAATATTCAACTAATTCAAATAATAACTTACAACCACATTCTAACCTAACTAGATCAGCCAGTGAAGTGGTCAATTTACTTAATAAAGATTTGGAATTTCAATTAGGTAATTTATCCTTAAATCCAGCATCTTCATCGTCATATTCAAACAATAATAATAATATTGTTATTCCAAGTCCCCAACCAATTAATATGAATATATCCTCACCTCCAATCTCATCATCTGATTCAATTCATGGGTCATTTCAAACACGGTCAGACTCATTCCATAATAATCAAGATAATCAGTTTTCAATTATGAATCAGCTCAATAGAAATTCATTTTCATCTTATGATCCAGTAGATGCTGAATTAACCAGGTCAAGTTTACATAATTTATATGATAATAATCAATCTCCATCACCATTATTGACAGGGAACTCATTAATTTCATCTCCAAGTAGTCAACATTTTGTTTATCATCAACATCAACAACAACAGCAACATCAGCAACAACAACAACAGCATCAGCATCAGCATCAACAACAACCATTGAGTAATAATATTACTGGATTTTCCATGAATCCTTCGTCATCACATTTTTTAAATGATGAACATTTCATTATGTCTCCATCATTAAGTGATTCAAGAATGAGTTTAAATGGGAGCACAACCTCAATATTAATGCAACAAAATCATAGACAACAAAATCAATTACAATCACCATCACAATCACAATCACAATCGCAGGTTCAATCTCAACAACATACTGGACAAACAACAGACTCGCAGTTTGTCGATGAATCAGGACAACCATCCTCCTTTACTCAACAACAACAAAATCACACTCAAAATCAAAATCAAAATCAAAATCAAAATCAAACTCAAACTCAAAATCAAAATCAAAATCAAAATCAAAATCAACAACATCAGCAATCACATTTAATGAATCCAATTTTAGGTGCAATGAGCAGCGGTGGTGGAATAAACATGGCAAATTTAAATGTCTTTAATAATTTAAATTCACCAAACCACAATCCTCAACACAATTCATATAGTGATTTAGATGATCAAAAAAATCACGGTAATAACTACAATCCAAATTATATTCAATATCAAAATTATGAAAATTCAAATAATTATTAAATGTAACTAATATTTCATTTACTGTTTCTTTTCCTTGTATTTTCTTTATTTCTTTAGTTCTTAATTTCCTTAGTTCTTTATTTCGTTTTTTCTTTATTCTTTATTTCTTTATTTCTTTTTCTTTTTATTTCGTTATTTCTTTACTTTACAAACTATATAAACAAATGTATAAATCTTTACTCAACAACGTTATTTATCTACTTCTTCATTTACTAAACTTTTAACAGCCATTTTCAAACAACCATCTAAGGATTGTGCACCACCAATAAACCCATTAACATGAACGAAAACAACGTCATCAACCTCAGAAACTTTTCTCAATTCATCAATTTCTAAACCTCTCCATTTTAATGGTAATTTTTTACGAGATTCAAACGATGATGGATTTAAAGGCACGCATGAAATTTTCCATGAATTTGAAGTATCTTTGAAAATAACATACTTGGTCAACCCTAGTTTATTAATCTCCTTTTCATAATTGAACAAATGTTCCTTCCATGGTATAAACTCAGATAATATAATGATTTGATCACTGAATTGCGTGTCTATGTCAACAATGGGATTACCAAACGTATCTTTGATTATTTGTTTACCCTTGATGAAAGAAAATGCAAAATATTTTAGAAAATTGGAAAATCCAAGTCTCAAAATAGATATCGTTTCAAATATTCTATTTATACGTAACATATTCAAACTTTCCCCATCTTCATGTTGTCCGTATACATTATAGTAGTTGATTATTGAAGGAAGTAATAAATTATCACCATTAAATCTAGCTTTCCCTTCTGGATTTCCGTTACATAACTTGATGTTTCTTGTATAAGCATCGATTATTTCAATGTAATCAAAATAACAACGTTCAAATAACCAGTTTAATGAATCATCATTAATCGACATTTTAGTTATATTGCAAATTATCAGTTTGCCATAAAACTTATAAATCAATCCAACTGTTGATAACGGTACAAGTTTACATCTTCGTGAATCATTAAAATGTTGATCCGTGATCTGATTATGTTTATGCTTACCTTTCTTCTGTTTTCCTTTCTGTTTTTGTAGCTTTGTTCTTTCTTGCCAGTGAAATACATGAGAAGTAGGGATGTATTTGCCACCAAGCCCAATAACAAATGTATTTGGATCACTTAATGTTTGATATGGTATTTCTTTTAATGGGTCTATGAATTGAATCTGTGATGGATCAGTTATCGGGTGAATGAATGAAAGTAATGAAAGTGACATGATTGTTTCAAGCGTGAAGTCTGTGTCTGGGATGGCAAATGTTTTCAAACATGCTTTTGGATTTGGTTTTGTTCGTTTGGCTGGATTCATGGTCTTGGGATATAAAGATTGACAAAAAAGAATCAAATATTTTTTTTGAAAACTTTCAGAAACTTTTCATTACCTTATTAGGAAAGTGAAGGAAGACGGTCCAAACCATGTACTCGCCAATTTCTATTTTTTATTTTTCCACAAGGGTTGTTAAAACCATCATATATTCTCTGCACAGATGTATCTCACCATTTTGTAGTAATTATTCATTTGGCCTTAATTGCTAAGCGTTAAAAAATTAAAAAAATATACAAGATAAATAAATATATACATAAGAAGTAGAATACATTAAAAGGAAACAAGGTGAATTATTTATAAATGTATATTTAATAAATCATACCTTGAAAATTGAGAATTACAATTAGGACATTTCCTCATTCTTGAATTTAGTCTATCATCAACGCAATCTTTACAGAAGCAATGACCACAATTTTTCAATGCTATGTTTTTGAAATTTTTTAAACATAATGAACATTTGGTCATACTTAATAACGCTTCTTGGATTTCATCATTTGAATCAGCGATGGTTGATGATGAAGATGTGGTTGTATTTTTTGCTTTTGATTTTAATAATTTCAATTGGTTAGATTCAGAAGATAGTTTTAGTTTTGTTGATGATAATTCTTTATCTAATTTTTGAACTTGGGATTGGAATTTGTATATTTCTGAGCGTAGTTGAATTTCTAAATTGGATTTTGCAACTAAAGTGTTTTCAAATTTTGACAGTTTTGATTTTAAGTCGGTGATTTCATTATTATATAAAGATTCAATTTTCTTCAAGTTATTTTGTAAGGTTTCATCATTTAGTTTAATTTTTTTCAAATTCTCAACTTCATTGATTTTCAAAATTTCAATTAACTCCATTTGTTTATTTAAATTAGTGGAGAGTATTTTGTTTTGTGAAGATAACGAATCTTTTAATCTCATTGATTGGAAATATTTTTCATCAGCTTTAGATTTTTCAACCGTCAATTTATTAATCAAGGTTTCATACTCCGAAACTTTCAATAGTTTACTAATTGAGATTTCTCGAATTGATTTAAAAGCACTTTCAACTTGTTTTAATTCATTAACTAAGATTTCATTATGATCACTTGAAGATAAAAGTTGTAAGTTAGATTCTTGAATTTTTTCCAATTCTTCAACCCTTGCATTAAGAGTATCTGTTAGTTTTATTAATGATTCAATGTATTCATTTTTACCCTTTTCGTTTTTCAAAATGGATACTTTAGATAATAAGGAATCTCTATCATTTCTGATTCTGTTTAGATCATTTTCTAATTTTTCAATTAATAGATTATTGTTGTTGGTGTCATTATCGAATTTTGATTCGATTTTTAATTTGTTAATTGAAAACTTGGATTCAAGTTCAAACAACTGATTTTTGAATTTTTCATTTTCTAATTTGAGTAACGTATTGGATTCTAAAAGTTGTGAGTTTTCATCCTTGACTGGGGCTGAGGTGGTAGCAGAATCGGGTATTTGATCCTTTTTCAATTTCAAATCAATGATTGAATTTTCTAAACCGAGAATAATCTTAACTTTTTCATCAAGTTGAGATTTAAGTGATTCATTGATCCCATTCACGCTTGAAAGCTGCAAATTCAATTCATTAACGATAGTGGAGTCTACTGCAGGTGGTGGAGATGAAGATTTTTCCGTAGTGTCTTCTGTCTTGACTTCTGTCTTGACATCAGTCTGTGCTTCTGTGTCTACTCCATCTGCCTCTTTTTCTTTTCCATCTTCTTGTTCTTGTTCTTGTTCTTGTTCCTTTTTAACTCTTTTAATAGATTTGGAATTTAATCTGTCTAATTTTTTAACCATTGAATCCAATTCATTATTTAATTGATCGATATTCAATTTAAGTAAAGAGTTTTCATTATTTAAATGAGTATTATTGACATTCAAAGAAGAGATTTCGTTTTGTAACTTAAGAATTGGAATTGGTTCGTTAGTTGGCGGTTTGATAATTGTTGATAAAATAGAAACTAAATGATTATGCAATGAAGTCAATTTACTCGTAAGTTCATCAGGCGATATTTGGATATTTATATTGTTTAAAGAGACTAAGATCTCATCATTATCATTAGATTCGTCATCTTGAGTTACTTGATAACCTAAATTTTTCAAATTTGATAAAATCTGAAACCACCATTGAATTAATAAGTTATTGAAGATTAAGATTTTGGAGTATTGATCATCCATCAATTTCAATCTTTCAAGAAGATTGTTTGACTTTAGATATTGTAGATTCAGTAATCTCCAAATTGCGCTTTTCTGGAAATATATAACATCATCTTGAGATAGAGGTTCATTGTTTGAAGAGAGAGATTCCAATGGGGTGGGGGATTTTGAAGATAAGATTTTAGCTATTTTACGGTCAGTTGGAGAATGTTGGGATGATGCCTGTCTTTTCATGAGGGGACGGTGGTTGGTGGTGGGGATGAGTTGGAAAGAAAATGTTTATTTGGATGTTTACTGAAATATCCTTTCAAGATTCAAAAAAAAAAGAAAAAGATTGATGTTGAATTCATTCATGAAGGTGGAGCGCGCCGATCGACGCGGCCGGTGCGAGATTTTCGAAAAGCAAATTTGCAGGTTCCCAGTTTCCATAACGTTCTTTCCAACATTGAAAGGTGAAAAACATAGTAGTACGAATAAGTGGTATATTTATTAACCGTCGTTGAACACTTAGCACCACCACCACCACCCATACACGTCATCCACAATGTTCAGATCCACCATCAGACAAGCACTTAGAGCAAATGTCTTCAGACAAACCTACAGATTTTCATCTACACTCAGTCAAGATCAAGTTCTTTCAAGATCCATTGCGGTTCTTAAGACTTTTGAATTAAAGACCCCAGAAGCACCAATCACATTACAAACCCAATTTGGTAAAGATTTAGGTATGGATTCACTTGATTACAACGATGCCTTGGTTGCATTGGAGGAAGAATTCGACGTTGTCTTTGATGATAAGGTTGCAAACGAAATCACCACTGTTGGTGAAGCAGTTGACTATATCTCCAAAAACGTCATGGCAGAAGAAGATATCCTTGATAAAGAAATCCGTTAAGGAGGGGGTACGATACGAATGTGATACTGTTTATATTATTTATTTATATAGTTATTGGTGTAGTTGATTAAGCTATCACTTGATATTTATTGAGAGTTGTAGTTGTGCTTCTTCTTATTACAAAGCTAGTTTACTCCTCTTTGGCTGCGCCACGCCCGAAACGGCAACGGCCGCCGCCTCCCGCGCCACGCGGAATTGGCAAATTTGCACGTTGAAGACGACATAAAACCCATCCACTTCAACCTGTCTCTCTCTCTCTGCCTTCTGGCCACGTCTGTGTCCCTCTACCTGCCTCAGACACAATGTCAACCACCTCGCCAACCACAACACCAGCCTCCTCGCCGCTCCCTCTGGCGCAACTTTCTCTCTCAGACAACGACGACTCCGAGAATGACTATGACGCAGAACCCCCACACCAACCCTCTGCCACCACCCCGCCAATCCCCTCGCACTTCCCCTCCACGGTGGTCCCCACGGATTCCCTCCCCACCGACGACACCGTGCTCCTCCACGCCGACTTCCCGCCCGACACCGACGAAATCGCCCTCGTGCATCTCAAAATCCGCTCCCTCGCCCCGCTCGTCCCCACCATCGCCAGCTCCTACCCACAAATCACCACGCTCACCCTCCGGTCCAATCTGATTTCCTCGCTCTCGCCCTTGAAGTCCCTCCCGCAGCTCCCACAAATCACCCACCTCGACTTCTACGACAACCGCATCAAACACATCTCCCAGGCCCTCAACAACGCCACCTCCCTCCTCGAACTCGATCTCTCCTTCAACAACATCAAACACCTCAACAACATCCGCCACCTCACCAACCTCACCCATCTCTATCTGGTCCAGAACAGAATCAAACACTTCGAACCCGACACGTTCCCCCCACCTACCCATCTGAAAACCCTCGAATTGGCCGGCAACCTCCTCACCTCCCTCGAAAACCTGCCCGCCGTTTTCCCACAGCTCTCCGATCTCTGGCTCGCCCAGAACAAACTCTCCAATCTCGCCTTTTTCCCACGCTCTCTTCCAAACCTCCGCATTCTCTCGCTCCAATCCAACAACCTCTCACCGGCCGCCCTCAAACAACTCCCCCCGCTCCCACTCTTGGAAGAACTCTATCTTGCCGACAACAACCTTCAGGACCTGGACGAGTTCCCATGCTTCCCTCAACTGCAAACCCTCGACATCACCCGTACAAACATCCAATCCCTACCGTCTCTTGAAAACTCGCCCCTGCTTACCGACTTATGGGCATCCTACAACCTCCTCTCTTCCTTCCCAAACATCGAGTCGTCCCTCTCCCACTGTCCCCACATCGAAACCGTCTATTTCGAGGGAAACCCGCTCCAACTGGCAAATCCGCCCCTCTATCGGACAAAAATCAAACTCGCTCTCCCCGGTTCTCTACATAAAATAGATGCCATGTATATAAATAAATAATATTTTCCCCACCTTCACCGTTTCCTTATCTCTTCCTTCCTTTCTTTCTTTCCTTTCTTTATATACAACAATGTCCATTCGTAGATACTTTACAACCGTCAAACCATCTTTCACACCATCCCCTCTTTCTTCCATCCCGTCAGCTCCAACTGACCCAATCTTAGGCCTAACCACCCAATTCATCAACGATCAATCCCCACATAAAATAAATCTCGGAGTAGGCGCTTATAGAGACAACCATGGTCATCCTTGGATTTTACCTTCCGTTGCAAAGGCTCAACGCGATATCAAGATATCCAACAATGAATACATCCCTATCTTGGGTACAACCAAATACATCCACAATGTTCAAAACTTCCTATTCAATAACGATAAAACCCCAAATCTTAAAAGTTTGTTAAGCGATGGGCTCATCGTATCCGGTCAAGGTATTTCCGGTACAGGTTCTTTGAAAATCATTTCAGACTTCATATCCAATTTCCTTCCATCTTCCAAAATTGCTATCCCCAATCCAACTTGGGCAAATCATTCAAATATTTTCAAGTCTTCAAATATCCACGTTTCCACCTATTCCTACTACAATCCAACTACAAAATCGTTAGATATTTCCAATCTCCTCTCGGATTTATCCAAGCTAAATACAAATGATGTTGTTCTACTACACGCTTGTTGTCATAATCCAACAGGGGTTGATCCAGATCCAAATCAATGGGATGAGATTTTATCCATAATCAAACAAAAAAATCTCATCCCGTTATTTGATATCGCATATCAAGGTTTAAGTAACGGTCTTGTTGAAGATTTGTTTGTACTTGAAAAAACTGCTGCCTTAGGTATCCCATTTTTCATCACTCAAAGTTTTGCTAAAAATATGGGTTTATACGGTCATAGAATTGGATCATTTCATTATATTGGTCCAAATGGTGAGAGTATTGAATCACAATTGAAAAAAATAGTTAGAGCTAATTATTCCTCACCTTCAATTTATGGTTCTTTAATAGTTAATGAAGTTTTGGAAAACCCAGATTTAAGAAAAAATTGGGATGATGATGTTGCAATTATTAGAAATAGATTAAAATTAATGAGAAAGGAATTACTTACTGTTTTAAATGATCTAAATTGTAAAGGTCCTGATAATCTTTCTAATTGGAATCATTTGTTATCTCAAAATGGTATGTTTTGTTACACAGGTCTAACTAAACTTCAAGTTGAGAAATTGAAAAATTTGGGCGTTTATATGACTTCTGATGGTAGAATTAGTGTTGCTGGAATTAATGATAGTAATGTTGATTATTTAGGTACTGCAATTAAAACAGTTGTAGAAGAAGAAAATTAAAATTAAGATTAACATGTGTTGTTTGTATAAGATCCAAAAGTAATCAATTACAAAAGAATGAGCATTGCTTTACTTATCCGAGTTGCAACGCATTGAAGAATACTTATATACCAAAGGGTTAGTCAAGTGCATAGCCTTTTTGCTTTGTACTTTTGATTTTTTGCTTTTCACTTTTTAGACGTACGACAACGTGAAAATTGAAAGATCCTGTTTGAGAGAACCAGCCGATCAGCCAACTCGATCACTTCTCAATTCCGATTTCTTCATCGGGTTTCAAATTCCCTCCAACCATCTATAAATTGCATACACTTCCCCCCTCTATCTTACTCCCTACACTGACCGCCCCTGCAATCACACACCCTTCCATCTCATAATGAATCTCGACTTACCAAAGGATAAAACATACGAACAACATCCAAATGAAGAAAGATTAGTCTTTGCACCAGAAACCTACCAATACACGTTATACACACTTTCCGAATCGGATTTGAAGCCAACACCAATTGAACAATTCAATGTATGGTTTAAAGAAGCTTGTGATTCGGGTATCGAAGACATACCTGAAGCGGTTGTATTTTCCACTGCTTCGTTACCAAGTGGAAGAGTTTCATCACGTGTTGTGTTGCTAAAAGAATTGGATACCAGAGGTTTCCTTATTTTTTCAAACTGGGATACATCTAAAAAGGAACGTGATTTTCAAACTAATAAATATGCAAGTTTAACTTTCTTATGGAAAAAATTCCAAAGACAAGTTAGAGTTGAAGGTGTGATTGAAAAATTATCATATCAAGAAAGTCAAGAATATTATAATGTCAGACCAAGAGGTAGTAAAATCGGGGCTTGGGCATCTCCTCAAAGTAGTATCGTGTCTGATAGAGAAGAATTAGATAGCATTGTGAATAAAAAGGAAAATGAATTCAAACATTTAAATGATGATCAAATCAAGTGTCCACCAAAATGGGGTGGTATTAGAATCGTGCCATTAGAAGTTGAATTTTGGCAAGGTAGATCAAGTAGGTTACATGATAGATTAACGTATCGTAGAGATGATATAAATTCATCTAATTGGGAGATTTTTAGACTGGCACCATGATCATTATAAAAAAAGCCTTATATATATATATTTATGTATTTGTGTAATATTATTATTATTATTATTATTATTATTATTATTATTATTATTATTATTATTATTATTATTTTTATTATTATTATTATTATTATTATTATTATTATTATTATTATTATTATTATTATTTATTTATTTATTTAATTGATTAAAATTTTGCAACAACTTTTGCAAATTCGGTACCTTGGATGTTAGCAATCTTTAATTCTAATGCAGATGGTTGTCTTGCACCGGTTGGACTTGCAATAGTACCTGCACCCCAAGGAGAACCACCATGAACTTCTTCTAAGTTAGTTAATTCAGGGAATGCAGTTGCATAACCTAATGGAACATAAATCATACCTTGATGAGCTAATGTTGATAAGAAACTAACAATGGTCATTTCATTACCACCGCCGGTGCCAGTAGAAACAAAAACACCAGCTGGTTTATGATACAAACCACCACTTTGCCATAAACCACCAGTAGAATCAATAAATGCCTTCATTTGAGCTGGTAGATTACCAAATCTGGTTGGAACACCGAAAAGAACACCGTCAGCTGCTGCTAAAATAGCAGGTGTGGCAATTGGATAGTCTGGTTTTGGTGGTGCATGCATTTTAGCTAAAACTTCTTCAGGTAAAGTTTCTGCAACTTGATAAATGGTGGCCTTGTTACCAGTTGATTCAACGCCCTTCTTGACTTCTTCAGCCAGGGTAGCGACATGATGGTACATAGAATAGATAATGATTGCAATATTAGCCATTGTAACTAGGTGATAGGATTGTTTATTTGGAATTGTTTGGTGAAAAAGGATCGATAGCAATTCTCGATATAAAAAAACGGGGATGTTTGCATTGTTATACATAGTGGCTCAACACTCAAAACTCAAACCGCATAGAGCAACTATCAATTAAACCATCTTCAGTAAGCGCGCCCAGATTATTAAGGACGCCGTCTGGTATTAGCACAGAATTATTCAGCAGAAGTGTAAGATGTAATCAGCAGTATGCTAGATCATAGTGGATGGTGGTCAAGGAAGTTGGGATTATTAATTGTGTGTTATGTAGTTATATAACAACAATAGAAAATACATCCAGTTAAGACTTTTTTAATAATTTTTTGACTGGGTTGCAAATATTGGCACGTTCATGTGATATTTTAGTCAGTAAAGCTCAAACATAATGGTGGCGGTGAAACTAGTGAAGATACTTAACTAATAATTCAAAACTAAAACGGAAAATGGTTCAAATTTATCTATGATAAGCTAATGATAATCATCAGAAACGTTTACATCCTTATTGGCCTTCTTGGATTAAGTTTTAGATAGGACATTTGTTTATCAGATGTTGATACGGTGGTGTTTTTTTGTTCGACAAAGTAAAGCAAACTGAAATGAAGAAAACTGGCAAATGCATATATCAATGCAACTCTTACTTTCTTTCTAATAACTAAACGATTGCAGGGCTGTGGTAGGACCCGTGAGATCGAACAGAACAACTCGAAACATCTTATATGTTGATGGTTTTATTTGTTCCACACACATCATGGATCTAGCCCAGTTATATTTACTCTTTGATATATGTTTCTCTGTTTATTGCTTTTTGTCTCTACCGTACAAAATATCCAAGTCTCTTGCTGCAAGAAACCGTTTAGTTTGTAGTCTTCCTGCTGAAAAATCCGCAAATCCTAAAAATTTGGAGACTTTTTGTTGTTTCACTTTCAGACACCCCATTTTTTTTCAACAGACAAACATAAACATTTGAATAAGATGATACAAATAAAAATACCTTTCAACATCCACTTGCAAAAACAAATGGTTTGTAGTTTTCAGTTTAGCTTGAACAGTGATGAAGTTATCATATACTGCTCTAACACAACCGTTGTTAGCGGTTTCAGTGGTGGCAGACACATGCTCAAAGGTTTCAACAACAACAGTTTATTCTTCTAGCCATGTCCCATATTCGGATGCAACTACATCTTCAAATATGTTATCACGAGTTTACCAAGCTTAACTATATCAACCACTTTTACTACGTTATCAAGCTTCTCTACTATCTTTACCTTCATTAAGTGAGCCAATTTCAATACTACCATATTCTTCTTCATTTTTCACTTCACTCACAGTATTATCGTGTACTATATCTTTTAACAATTCAATGACTAATTTATCAACTTCTTTAGCACTAACAGTTTTATCATCATCTTTATCATCCTTGACGGCGGTGGCATCTGTGACATTTCTAACACATTCTTCTCCAAATGGCACTAGTTTAGTTCTTGAATGCAATGTTTATAGTCCACATGTCGCAACACCTACAAATGTTACAATTGATTCTCCTTGTACACCAAATATCATCATTGTAGAATAAACAGAAGCTTAATTTCAAGGTAATACATTTGCACCGTCTAGTTTTACCATAACAATATCTTTCCTAAATATTATTCAAAACTAATGACATATACAAGTGATATACATCAAAACAATAGGAACTCTTGATATAATTCTTAAACTCCTTAACTCCTAAATATTGTAAATTAAAAAAAACCCGTGCAAATCCCGGAATCGAACAATTCATTTTTAATTTATTTATTATTTTTTCAAGTCCAAGAAGTTCGCTGATCAGTTATTTTGTATTTTTATAAAAACGAGAAGCTCTCCACATTTTTTTTTATGGTCTTTCCCCCAACATCTTTTGTTTTTCTAACATATCTGTTTGTATTAATATAAATAACACGCAACTATTACAACTATTACGCCAATGACAGAATACATTTCTGTTGACATTCCTACCATACCTTTCAAAGATCAGAAGCCTGGAACATCTGGTCTTAGAAAGAAAACAAAAGTCTTCCAAGAGGCTCATTACACTGAAAACTTCATCCAATCAATCTTAAATGCAATTCCTGAAGGTGCCCAAGGTGCTACTTTAGTGGTTGGCGGTGATGGACGTTATTACAATGACGAGTTTGTCAACATCATTGCCAAAATTTCCGCTGCTAATGGTGTTAAAAAATTAATTATTGGTGAAAATGGTATACTCTCAACTCCAGCTGCTTCAAATATTATCAGAACTTATGGTCCAAATGGTGATGGTAAAGAAATTACCGGTGGTATTATTTTAACTGCATCTCATAACCCAGGTGGTCCAAATAATGATTGTGGTATTAAATACAATTTAAGTAATGGTGGTCCAGCGCCGGAATCAGTTACAAATAAAATGTTTGATGAATCTCTTAAACTTAAAAGTTATAAAATTATTCCTAACTTACCAAGAATTGATTTATCTAAAATTGGCAATGCTATGTATGGTCCTTTAGAGGTTGATATTATTGATTCCGTTAACGATTATGTCAGAATGGTTAAATCAATTTTTGATTTTGATTTAATCAAGTCTTTCATTTCTAAAAACGAAAAGTTCACTTTCTTATTTGATGCTTTAAATGGTGTTACTGGCCCTTATGGTAAAGCAATTTTTGTTGATGAATTAGGGTTGTCTGAATCTTCAATTCAAAATTGTAAACCATTAGTCGATTTTGGTGGTTTACATCCTGATCCGAACTTAACTTATGCCCATACCTTAGTTGAAAAAGTTGATTCCGGAAAAATTACCTTTGGTGCAGCTTCTGATGGTGATGGTGATAGAAACATGATTTATGGATATAAAACTTTTGTTTCCCCTGGTGATTCTGTTGCAATCATTGCAGAGCATGCAGATTCAATTCCTTATTTTAAGAAAAATGGTGTTTTCGGTTTAGCAAGATCAATGCCAACTTCTGCTGCAATTGATTTAGTTGCAAAAGATAAAGGTCTTAACGTTTATGAAGTTCCCACAGGTTGGAAATTCTTTTGTGCACTTTTTGATTCAGATAAATTATCAATTTGTGGTGAAGAATCTTTTGGTACTGGTTCAAATCACATTAGAGAAAAAGATGGTTTATGGGCAATTGTTGCGTGGTTAAATGTTTTAGCATCATTTTCTTTTGCGAATCCTAATGATGAACCAACAATTGGTAACATTCAATTAAAATTTTGGAAAAAATATGGTCGTACATTTTTTACAAGATATGATTTTGAAAATTGTGAATCCGAAAAGGCTTCAAAAATTATTGATTTCTTACAATCCAAAGTTGATGATCAATCTTCATTTATTGGTTCCATTTTCCCAACAGGTTCAAAAGTCAAAGAAGCTAAAAATTTTTCATATACCGATTTAGATGGTTCAGTTTCGACCAAGCAAGGTTTATACGTTACATTAGAAGATGGCTTGAGATTTGTTGTTAGATTATCAGGTACTGGTTCATCGGGTGCAACAATTAGGTTGTATTTAGAAAAACATTCACCTGACACAAGTAATGAAACTTTAAATAAATCCGTTGAAGAATTTTTGAAGAATGATATTGCTAAAGTTATTGAGTTTTTACAATTTGAAAAATTCATTAACAGATCAACACCTGATGTTAAAACTTAATTCTTACATTCTTAAAATACCCTCATATATTTATTGTACACAGCATTTGTTTCTAGATTGTTTTTTACAAGTAATTGTTTAATATTTGATTTCATACTTAGCTTTCAACTTTTATTTTTATTTTTTCGAAACTTTTATTAACTTTTATAAACTATACACATTATATTAACTAAGAAGTCCATAATCTTGCAACTCCATCAGCACCTGCAGAGAACAACCAAGCTTCTCTTGGATGCCAGCAAACATCTAACACACCTAAGGAATTGATAACTTTGTGACCTTCCAATTTCTTTAATGGGACTAATAAAGGATTGGTAATTAAATCATCATAAACAGTTGCATGAAAGACATGAATTAAACCATCATCAGACGCAGAACAAAACAATGGTAAGTTACCTTTATGGAAAGCAACTGATCTAACTGCTTTTTCATGATATCTTAAAGTTTTATAAGGAGTTGAACTTAAATCCAAATCGTGCCATAAAACTCTTTTATCATATGAGCCTGCAATTAAATGATCTCCACCTCTTGGATGGATATCTAAACATGAAAGCCATCTTGCACCTGGTAACAGTTTTTTGACCAATTGTTGCATTTGTAAATTGTAAATTCTAATATAACGTTGTGACATGACAAATAAAATTGGCTTTGATGGATGGAATTTTGCATCCATTAAAATACCCCTACTTTTACGGAATGGTGATTGTGATGCATGTTTGGATAACTGGTGGATTAAAATACTTGCTCTGTTACCACCATCTGGTGAAACTGAAAGTAAATAATCACCACGACGATGCCAGTTTAATTTTTTAATTGTTGACGCTGATGCACTTGAACCTCTTGAGGTAGTGATAACCAAGGAAATACCATTTTCTAATTGTGACTTTGTTGGTTTGAACCATGTTGCTGCATTGCTCTTTGTTGAATCTTCACCATCGTCATTATTATTATTACTCTTATCATCACCTTCATCATCTGATGCAACTCCTGTAACTTCGGATTCTTTTTGTGCCTTTGCAAAACCAAAACCGTTTTCGATTCTTTTATGACCTTCATTTTCAATTTCATATCCAAAAATTGGTGGAATACAAAGATAAATGTTTTCAGCACATGCAATTGCTAAAATACCACATTCAGGATCAGGATTCCATTGAACTGATTCAATATGGTCTTCGGAATTTTCTTCTAAATCTTCAACTATGTTGAACTGATGAACTTGTCTACCTGTTAAAACTTCCCAAATACGGACAGTTCCATCATCAGAACCTGTTGCAAGCCAATTACCCGTTGGATCAATGGATAAAGTACGAACCTTACCTTCATGACCTTCATAAATTGTTGAAGTTCTAATTGGAAATGGTCTCAAGTCTTTTGGAGATGGTAATTCTGGAATTAAAGATTCTGGATCAATATTTAATTTGTTCTTACGCACTCTTGGAGCTAAATATAAATCTAAACATCTTTCAAATCTTTCTCTAATATTTTCACCATAACCTGGAACTTTACGCAATGAACCATACTTTTGTGGAATAAAGTTTCTTTCACGATCTGATGGATCCATTGATTCCCATTCTTTTAATTCTTCCTCATTTAATATATATTCTTCTGGTGGATTATATGATTCTTCATTTGTTGGTGGTGGTAATTTTGGAGCTCTTAATGTCATTATATGATCATTGGTAATTTCGTCTTCTATACCTTCCCATAAATTATAGTTTAGCTTTTCATTGTCATCATCTTCTTCTTCCATTTTTTTACGTTGATCGGGTGGAATAATTTTACCTTCCCTAATTGCTTTAACAAGTTTCATAATTCTACGTGCTTCATGTTTTGATGGTGTGAAACGACTCTTTGGTTCGGGTGCTGCAGATAATGGCATTATTTCAGTTTTGCTTGTAAACCATTCAATTGTTGGTTCATATGGATTTGAAGTTTCATCTGTATTTTGACCTTTTTCAATTTTATTGATTAATTCTAATTCTTCTTCAGTAATATTCAATGATGATCCCGAGTCTTTATCAAGTAAACCTGTCCAACCTTCTGGTAAATCTATATTTTCAAGTAACTGATCCAATGCACTACCTTTAGCAGGTCTCATAATTCTTTTACCATTAATATCATAACCAATATGTGGATATTCATCATATGCATTAATTGGGATATTACCAATAGTGTTCAGATCTTCACGATCTGAATCATCTGACTCATAAATTGGATTAATTTCTGGCTTAATGATTCTATCTCTACCATCTGCAAATTTTGTATGGATTTCACCTAATTTACTTAAGGAATCGCTTGATAATGTACGTAGTTTAACATGTGAAAGACGTTCAGTTAATGATTTAGAATCAATACTTTCATCTTCACTTGAAAATTCAACATCTTCTTCATCTTCTTCATTTTCTTCTCCTTCCTCTTCACCTAAAATTTTATTAAGTTCGTCGTCAGAATCAGCTTCAGCTTCAGATTCATCTTCAGCATCGTCCTCTTTTTCATCATCTCCTTCACTTTCATCATCACTTGCTTCAGGATCAATGATTCCATTCAATTCAAATTCTTCATCACTACTTTCATCTTGTTCTTCATGACTTCTTTTTTTTGCAACATTATCTAGTGATTTTTGATCAGTTTTTTTCACAACACTAGTCTTACCCCCTTTGTTTTTGACAGCCATAGTTGTTAATAAAATTGATTGATTCTATAGATAAATTGAAAGTTTCAAAAAGATTATGCATCTTCTCAAAAAAATTTTCATGTTAAAGTGAAAAACTAAAAAAATAATAAAAAAATAAAAAAATTGAAATATAAAACATCGCTGCGTTCCCAAAAACGAAATTCAAAGTTGCTCTATTATTTATTATGTTACCCAAATTAAGCCTGACCAATATGTCAAACTAAAAAAAAATCTTTACAGGAAAAAAACGTATTTTTTTTTAAGTTTATTGTTTAAATTTTTTGCTATGTTTTCCAGTTAAAAGTTCAGGTAATTGTGCATTAATTTATGGAGATAGATTTGTCATTCATGTAAGTAGAAAACTATAAGAATACTTAAGTTCAATAAAAAATATTTGCACATCTTGTTAAAAAAACTTTTTTAGTGATTACACATGTTATTCTTAGCCTAGTTGCGATTCATCATGTACATAAGTACTTAATGGATTATTTATATATTGTAGATGTAAGCTTCACTTTAGAATATAACTAAAAAAAAACTACTTACTAATAAATTTAGTGAGAAATATATCAAAAAATTCAGGTTCAAACCTCGTTTCAAATCTTTGGAAATCAAACAAATCTGAAAAATTCTCTATATTTACATTCATTTAACTTAATATTTTGGAAAATTAACACTTAAATAATGGCCAAGGCATTTCAAAAAGGTAAAAATATGTAACAAACTTTTAAAAACGATTATTTAACTAAAAAGAGGTACATATTTGAAAAAAAAAACAGTATATAGTTTAGTTTAGGTTTTCTTTATAATTAAGTGCCATTTTTTAAATTATCTGAGGTATTATGTGCATGTAAAACAAAATTTAAAATATTAAGTCGTATTAGTACAGTTGGCTTTATTGTAAACATCGTCACTACTGAATAAATTATTATATAAGCACTTACTATTTTAAATAAAGGCGATAACTAACAATGAGATTGTTAAAGCTAACAACGCCTTAAATCTGAAATATACTCAAGCATAATGACCACAAAAACAAATAAAGCTCCAAGAATTTCCAAATCCTTTAAGTTAATTAAATCTTTGCAACTATTCAACAGAATATTTGTTTAATAATAGATTTCAGAACTAAAAAAAATGGATACTGTCTACCCTTAAATGAGATTTTCCGCAATTATCCTTTCTAAAGAACTTAATAATATTTGATATTCGAAATCAAAAATTAATGATAATAATAACGGTATAAAAATAATGCAAAAAAAAAACAAATAAAACGACATGTTCAGAATACAAAAAAAAACAATCCAATCCCAAACATTCCAACCTTGTTTTATACCCCCCAGATACAAACCTTACCATCATCACTACCACTAGCCCATTCAACGTCTCCACCTTCATAATATCCATCACCTTTCCAAGTACAGCAATTAACTAATCCATCATGTTCTTTAACATGTCCTAATATATTACCTTCAAAGCCCCAAATCCAAATCTCTCCTGAACTTCCTCCACTTATTATTAAACCTGCATTATTTGAAGTCTTAATATTCGTACCATTCATATTATTGAGTATGGTGGTATTGTTCATGCTTTTGAGATGATTTGGATTGTAATTACCACCGGCGCAACCACGTATAATATAATGTGAAGAACTAGCAACAGGCAGATTAAATATTGTTTCAATATATGGTAACTTACTACCAGTTGCAGATGAATTAGTTGAAGATATACCACTTGTGTTTATCAAAATTAATGAACTTGGTTTCAAATTTATCAATACATAATTCTTATCATTTGATGATGAAGCTCCTGGAATGTCACTATTACTATTTGGTATAATTCCTGGGAATGAAGATGATACGCTATTGATCGCCACTGGAGTTGAGTTGAATTGCATTTTATAAATCAGTTTCAAATCAGGTATTGAAAATACTAATAACTCGTTATTTATAGTGATTGACCAAATTAAGTTATTTTGAATTGTAAAGTCTTGAATTTGTGGAGATATAACAGATTTCTTATATTCAGAAACTAACTCGGGTGGTGTATTACTACTTTTATTACTTAACTTGATTATAAATAATTTACCATCATTTGAAGCAATCAAAATTTCATTTGTTTTCGAATAACTAGGTAAAAATTTTGCAGCTGACAACCTTGATTTTGTGATTATTAACTTTTTATTATCTAGTTCTTTGATACATTTATTTAATTCGATTGACCAAATTTTTAATGACTGGTCAAACGATAATGATAAAATTTCAGTTGATTCTGCATTCCATGATATATAAGTGATTGATTCGGTATGTAATTGGAAAACGCATTGTAATTTATAATTATTTTCAACATTATAGATTATAATCTTTGTATCTTTTGATCCTGTAGCTAAATATTTACCATTTGGAGAATATTTTATAAACCAAACTTCGTTTGTATGATAATCTAATGTATGCTTTAATCTGGTTGGCAGTTGATTATTGAATTTAGGTAATGTTAATTGTTGGTAATTATAAGCATCAGTGATCAAATTTTGCATGCTATTGGATAATAAATATACGGAATTTGGTAATAATTTAAATAGATTTTCGATTAATAAATTTCTAGAATCTTTTAAAGAACTAATGTTTTTCCAATTAATGGAAGATAAAAAAATATTTGGTGTATCATTAGATAACAATAAACTACTTAAGTTTTGTCTAATAGAAATATCTGTCTGTTCGGGTATTGATTTTAAAATTGAAATTGCATTTGTTGAGTTTTTTCTGATGAATAGTTCCTCAAGAAATAAGTTTGTTAATATTGATAATTTAATATCACTTGATAAATCAGCAGATTGATCAGGAATAAGAGAATTTAATTTGCTGGTTAGTTCAGAGATGATGTCTGTTGTTAACACATCATTTGATTGAATACATTCCGTAACATCATGTTTAATTAAAAGATACTTTTTATGAGTTGGATTAAAATTTGGTAAATCAAGTATATCTTGTGCAATTGATGTATGGTTCTGTTGATATAAATATTGGGCAATTAGGGAAAGTGTATTGTCCATTATGCTTTGGTTTACTTATTAGAAAAAAAAGGGTATGTGTGATAACGGAATTCACAATAAAAATTATACGAGTTGAGATTGTGATGCAAATTATGAATGATGTATTACGTAAGCACGACGGGCGAAATTGTCGCAATGAACATTCATCCCAATTGTATTCATTAAATGGCCAAAAGTGGATAAAGATAACAAAAATAGATTAAAGAAAATATGAAAGTTGGTGATATTATCATTTTACAGCAGATTTACACAAAAATAATGGAATGGCATATTATCAATTTTATACCTCTTATATATTTAAAAAAATGATTATTGTCTTTGGGAAGTAGAATTGCAAAAAAACTTAAGATCATCAAATGTTAAATAATAAAGGCTCTATTTGAACTAAAAAAAGATTTAGATTTGTAAGTTAGAGTCTCCATTCATTGTATTGACCAAGTTATCAAGTATAAAATGTTAAGGGGCTTGGTAACGATACTGTTTTGTTAATTTGAGCATGAATATTCGCATGTTTGACAAATGAGGAAATTGGCAACATTGAATTTCCTCAAACGCCGAATTCAAGAGTCTTTTGAGCCATATGACCTAAAAAGTCAAGTAATGCATTCTGTTTATAGGTAAATTTTGTTAGATCGAAATACAACATTCAACTCATAAAAAGTCAGTAGTTTTCAAACGAAGTGATTCAAAATAATACATTCTCAAGACATGAGTACCGCCACTAGTTATAGATATTAAACTAAGTTTTTAGATATTGCCCTTTTTTTTGCTTATTCTATATTATATCTTTTTTGCAATCATCATAAACAAAAACTCTGCATTACAATACAAATATTTTAGTTACCGTGCAAATTTCTAGTTGATATTTTATATTTTTACAATGTAATGTTGTTTTTAAACACTAGTTTTTTTTAATTTTGTATTGAGATAAAAATTATTGTGTATCCAATGTAACCAACTACACAAACTGTGTGGATGTTCAACAATTGCAATTTATTTTGCAGCGTTTGATTCTATTTAAGAATGTGAAAAACACACATAAAATTCAACATGAAGGTCAAATAATGGTTTGAAGAAAAGACACAAATCACAAAAGAAGGTTTACAACATGAACTACAATTATTAAACGAATGACACCACAAAGCGAATCACAATTATGTCAGAAACTAATAATTGTAAATTATAAAAGTGGGAAAAACGGCCTTTAAAACCTGCATTGATATCCTGCCAGCCATTTTTATGGTCTCTCGATAGATGCACACAAGGACCACTGGTATTCCGGCAGTGAGTAATATGTATGCAAAAGGAAGAGAAACAAAAAGGAAGAAGAAGAAACGAAAAGAAGGAGACAAAAAGTTGAGAAAATTATAGTTGGCTAAAGTGAAAAATTTGTGTCTCTACAGCGAAGTGAAGAAAATGAAAAAGCAACATGAATTTGGGATTTGGGACAGAGGGTTTGTTAATGCAGATGTAACAGCTACAATAATTGGTAATTAACAGTAAACTAATTACTATGTCTACCATGTCTACGCTCACATTTGTTACAGGAAATGCAAACAAACTGAGAGAAGTTACGCAAATTCTTTGTAATGGAGATATAGCTACTGCGCAAGTTGGTAAGTTTTCCATAACCAACCAAAAGATAGACTTGGATGAAATTCAAGGATCTATTGAAGAAGTTACCATTCATAAGGCAAAACAGGCAGCTGAAATTGTTAAAGGTCCAGTTTTAGTTGAGGATACATGTTTGGGATTCACCGCATTGAATAATTTACCAGGCCCATATATTAAATGGTTTGCTAAAAGCATTGGATTAGAAGGATTAAATAAAATGTTAGTTGGATTTGAAGATAAATCAGCAAGTGCAATTACCACATTTGGATACTGTGAAGGTCCAGGCTTACCAGTTCATTTACTTCAAGGTATTACTACTGGTAGGATTGTTGAAAGTAAAGGACCTACTAATTTTGGATGGGATGCAATTTTCAAACCTGATGGATTTGAAACTACATATGCAGAAATGGCAGGCCCAGCAAAGAATAAGATTAGTCAAAGAGGAAAGGCTTTGATTAAAGTCAAGGAATTTTTAGAATCTCAATAGTAGTTGTTCACGTGTTTGCTTGTGTTGACCCAATAGTAGATAAGATACATTAAATAAAAAACCATATAAAATAAAATAAAATAAAATAAAATAAAACAAGACAAAGTAGAATAAAAATTATACAAAGTATAAACCCAATAGAAAAAACTACATGTGATATTATGTGAGTCCACCCGTGGACCCTATTTTCTTCTCTTCCCAAATTTAAATGAATCTTCCAATGATTGCCTTTAAAATAAAACAAGTTAAAACCATTAACATTGCAATAACCATATAGTAGCCCTTCGTGAAAATGTGATAACCTAAACTACCTTTAATTCTCTGTAAATTATGTTGTTCAATTTCCTTAATACCGATAGCAACTTGTTTAAAAATATATTTTGATTCATTGATGATTTCTTCCTTTTCTTCTTCATTCAAGAAATTTCTAGTCTGTAATTCATAATCTCTTTTATAAATTATTCTTAAAACTTCCATATCGTCAACATCAAATTTATAAAAATTGGTACCATTGGAAACAATTTCGTCATAAGATTTACCTTTAACTTGAGGGAATAATCTTAAACTTTTAGCAACTTGAGAAGACATGATTCTACCACCAGCAAATAAAGCAAGATATAAAACATGCATATAAGCTAACAATAAGTAAGGATGCTGAGCAGTTGTTTTACGGATATAATCAGTAAATTCAATTTGATGAGTTAAAATTGGCTTTTCGAATTTTTCAGAATGATCATCATAGAAGAACATTAAATCGTTGAACAGTTTTTCCCTTCTAAGCATTTCTGGTTTATAGATGTTTTTGAACATTTCAGTATATTTGTTATTACCATTCAATTCTCTTTCAATGCAATCTTCAATTGCCGAAAAGATATGATAGAACATTTGAATACCTTGTCTGTATATTTTTGGATCTCTGACAGCTAAAGCGAATTTTAGAGTGACCATTTTATCAACTTGGTTGTGAAGAGAACGGGTTTCGGAATTGATACGATTAGCCAAAGCACCAACATCGCTTTTCGCAGGAATGATTTCGTGCTGGTTAATTTGGGTCGATGAGTGAGTAGAGATAGGCATTGGTAGTAGGTAGAGTTATGCGTGAGTAGTTAAACAAGAGGAAGAACAGGTCATGTAGTAACAATACCTGTGTTTATGACAGGAAAACACGTCCTTTATACACAAGAGAAGGCTTGTCAAAAGTTTTGCGTGCAATTTGCAGGGTTTTCTGTGTTGCTGATTTCCACTAAGTCCATCGGAGAATCCGCAGAAACAACATCCGTGCACCACGCAGAAGCGCTGGGATTTTTCAATTTTGGGAATTTTTCAAGTTTTGGAATTTTCAATTTTGGGAATTTTTCAATTTTGGGAATTTTTCAACATGAAAAAAGACGAATCGAAGAAGAACACAGCATTTTCACACTATAGAACTGAAGCACTGGATACAAATCGATCAGTAACACAACACCATGCAATCCATCAGAGCGTTTTCCACTTCTGTCTCTGCTGCTACTCCTCTCAGAGCTTCCATCGTTCTTTCAAGAGTTCCCATCGTCACTCCTGACACCCCAGAGTTCGAAAAGCTTTTCTACAACTACAATGAAGAATTAGAGAGAAGACTCATGTGGACTTTCCCAAAATGGTACTACTTCAAAAAGGGTACTGTTGCAGAAAGAGAATTCACCGAAGCTCAGAAATATCCAACTCCTGCTGCAAGAGGTGTTTGGTTCCCACAAGGTACTCCTGATTTGAAACATGGTAGAGATAGAAGGTTTAAACAAGATGTGATATTACCTTCAAAGCATCAAGATACCGACGCAGATGCCGTTGATGATATTGATGATGTTGGTAGACCAATTAGACCCTTTTCAAGATTAACCAAAGCTGATGAAATAAATGATCAATCTTCACTTGAAAGAAAACTACCAAGAACTCTATATCTTTTAATAAATGATGGTAAATCTTGGAAATTTCCGTCATTCGATGTTGAAAATCAAATACTAGGTCTTCATCAAGTTGCGGAAGATGGTTTAAGATCCATTGGTGGTGATAAAATCAATACATGGTCCGTTTCAAACACTCCTGCTGCAATTATTAAATACAATTCAAATAATAAAATCGATGATTCGGCTTCAGATATTAATGAATTTTTAATGAAATCTCATATTATTGCTGGTAAATTTGATTTACAAAACTCTTCTTCAAAAAATATCAAAGAATTTAAATGGTTGGTTAAAGAAGAAATTGCCGAACTAGTTGATGATGCTTATTATAATAAAATAAATCATCTCCTTAGCGATAATTGATAGTCTCGTATATAAATGTATCTGTCTTTATATATCTTTCTGTACATAAATAATAAAGTTAAAATTTAATAAATTAAAAACGAATTAATACCGATAATGCTGAATAATAGATAATGGAGTTAAAAAACTTTGCGCCTTTCCGAATTTCGATGCATAACATTCAAAGCTCCACCTGAACACATCTTTTTTTTTTCCTTCAATTAATTAAACATTCTATTCTGATAATGAATAGACTTCAAACAGAGCACAAAACTAGTAAAAACATTGATCATGTTGCTGAAAGATTGGTTCGTCTAGTTTCAGTGGGCTTAAAGGAAGCAACAATGGATTCTCCAAGTTTTAGAGCTTCTTTAAACTATACGCATTTAACAATTTTGAACTTCTCCAATCGACTAGATAAATCAATAGTTATCTTCTACAGATATATCCAGTCTTTGAATGAGTTTATGCGTAGTTCTAATGATGTTGAAAGTTTATTTTTATCTTATATTAATGAAACTCAATTTATAAGTAATGATATTTCAAAACCTTGTATCAATTCATTTCTAAATGGTCAAAGAATTATAACTCAAAATTTAAATTCTTTACTAGAAGTTGATGATAGTGCATTGCTATCAGTTAAAGAACTATTAAATGTTGAAATTCCCAAATACTTCGAATTGAGAAGAAGTTTTGAAAAAATCCAAAATAAGTATGATGTAATATTGGCAAAATTTATGCAAATATCAAAAGGTTATGATCCTTTGAAAACGAAAGAAGATGCATTACAATTATTTGAAATTAGGAAACAATATATCCACATTTCAATGTCATTATGGATTTGTATTAAACAATTAGAATTTGAAGTTGGTAAATCTGCAACCGATACTTGTGAATCATTTTGGAGTTTAAATGAAAATTCTTCAACAAATTCCATGGAATTATCAGAAATCATTCAATCCATCAAACAACTAAGCTTGTGCACAAAATTACAACAAGCTTCAAATAATTTAATAATTAATGATCTAAATAAAGCAAGATTACATTCTGAGGATGGTGCAATTAAAATGTATACACCAAGTGCAAATGTTAAAGATTTTGATTCATTCATATTAAACAATTCAAATATTTATCTGAGTGATGAAAATAATTCTCAATTATTAGAAAAACACGGTTGGGTTTTCATTAAATCAAATAAACTACAAGGTAAAGGTGATGTGTGGATTAAAAGATGGATGTTTATTAAGAATGGTGTTTTCGGATTTTTATCAATTTCAAATGATGGCCAGTATGTCCAAGAAAGTGATAAATTTGGTGTTTTATTAGTAGATGTTAATTACTATCCTGATGAAAACAGAAAATTTGTTTTTAGAATTTCAAGTCAATCAATAACACTGGACTTGATTTTACAAGTTGAAACTTTAATTGAATTAAGAAGTTGGTTAACTGCTTTTAAAAATGTTGGGAAAATATCACTTGATGAAAGTTCAAAAATTGCATTACATAGATACTCTCCTTCCTTAAATTTTTTGAAACTAGTACCTGTTGTTTCAAAAGATTTAGAATTAATCAGTAATAATACAAGTCCAGAAGCTGATAAAACTTCAAAATTAATTGAATTGCAATTATCCAATTTAAAATTTAATTTATCAATAAATGCACCATTAATGACAAGTATGACCCAAAAGTTGGCAATGTCTCATTTATATCTTACGTCAACAAATATACCAAGTGCAACCACTGCGAATTTTTGGGGTTATGTTAACTGGGGGCTTTATTTTGTTTTAGATGAAGAGCATAAACAAATAATTTTATCCAAAATTAAAAATAAACCGCCGATATCAACCATCCATTTAAGATATGAAGATTTTTATCCTGAAAAATTGAGAGTTGCAGATGCAGAATTAAGATCGATTTTTGAGGTTTATATAAATGAGGATGAGTTTACTTTGTTAAGATTCAATGCAAGTTGGTCACCGAATAATGATCAAAAACTATTTTGTACAGCTTATGTTACCAATTTATCATTTTATGTATATAGCCATACATGTGGATTAATATCAATTTTACCATTATCACTAACTAATTTTCTAGATGTTGAAATTAACCAAAGTGGTGACTATAAATTTTTGAAATTTTATTTTATTAATGGGTTGTCAATAAAATTACAGTTATATGCAGATAACTTAAATATTATTAAAACTAAGTTCAATTATATCTTAAACACTCAAAAGGATGAAAAGAATAGATCAAGTTTAAAATTAATCATTCAACAACTACTAAGTATAGAGCAATCCTATGAAGATGGTAAAAATAATAATAATATCACTAATGATAATATAAAAGGCATTCAAAATGACTTATTAATTAATGATGCCACATTGGGTATTTCCGAATTTAATCTGGAAAACAAATTAGATTATTCTCAAAATATGAAATTATTATTAAGTAAAAAATTTAATGTTCCAGCAAAGGCACTATTTCATGTCTTATTTGGTGATGATTCTTCAATGCTACAAGGTATTTTACCATTATCATCAACAATTTTTAAGGATGATAAATCAAGACATGGATTATGGAGATGTAATAATAAGCAAGTATTAACAAGGGTTGTATGGAATTCCGTTTTCAAAATTCCTTGTGCATTACAAAAAATTCATAAAATTGTAAACAATCAGTATTATAATATTGAACAAGAAACTCCCTATTTAAGATTTGTTTTTGGAATAAACAAAAAAATTTACATGAGGTTTATCGTTTATAGTATTGACTCAACATCTTGTAAATTTTTGATTTATTACTCAATTGGATTTGATCACAATAAAAATGTAATGAACTGGTTTACCAAAAAAATAGTCAATCAAATAATGTTATTTAGAATGGAGGCACTGGAAGAAAAATTAGGGTACGCAATCAAGATATTAAACCAATCAAAAAATAACAAAAAAATCGCTTCTGCAATTCAAGCTTTTGGTCCACTAACAAAATATGATAGTAACAAACGAACAACTGAAGAGTTAATGTTTGATAAATCAATTAATTTCTTACCATTACAGCTATTCTCATCATTTTATTATGAAAAAGTAAATTATGAATTTGATAGATTTTTTATTAAATCTATTAGTTACTTGTCTGATTGCATAAAATCATTTATTAAATTCCTTAATATGAATTTAATATTAGTAGGTGTTTTATTTGCTTCGATCATTTTGAATATCTTTTTGTTTGGAAAATCAACTTCTTTATATTGGAGGGAAAGAAATATAAATAATTACGTGAATTCAATAATTAGTGATAAATATCATATTGAAAGATCAGTTAGTTTATTAGAAATAGATGAGCTGTTATCACCGAATAGTACTAATCTATCCTACCTTCAAAGTGGAACTGATGTATATTGGAATTTCCTGAAATTTGAAAACTTATTGAGCTTAAATACATACTCCAAAATCGACAAATATAATCATAATGAAGATCAATCCAATATGAAATTACTTGGACAGAGAGAACTGGCAATGTCCAAAAAATTAACAGGATTAAGAATAGAAAGAAACGAAATTTTATCAAAGCTGAACTTATTAAATTATATTGAGCATGAATTCATTTTAAAAGAATGGAAAAATTGGATATCATCAGAATTATCAAATTGTGAGAAAGTGAAGAATACTATGGCTGAAAGTTGGGATAATATTAAGGAATACTGTGATGAGGTTGAGTTAGAAATGGTTAATTTATATGAAAATTTATTATAGTGTTACGAATGAATTTGTTTCCTCTTTATGTATAATTTTATAGAATTTAAAAATTAAAAAATAATTGGATTTAACATTAAAAACCATTATTGGCTAAATTATCAACTACATCAAGATAGAACCATTTTGGATTAAAAGAAGGTATACCAATAACCATCTGTGCCTTTTTAACTAAACCCATCCAATTGATTAAATCTGCATGATCAACGTTGTACAGAACACCTTTAAATTCACCCCATTTTGCAGATTTCAAACTAACCAAACCATCATTCGGTCCTTCTCTATCATATACTATTTTCCAAGTTAGTAAAAATGCAGATGTTGGATTTGGTTTAAACTCTGCTGCATAGCTAAAATACTTTACATCTGAATCATCTTTTATTTCATTGTTAAACTGTTTGGCATATTTGGTAGATAGTTGATAAATTGATGGGAAATATGAACGTATTAATGCTTCAGGAGAATATTCCATTGCAAAATCAGCAGCCGAGGTACCTCTATGTGGAGTTGAAATAGTTGTTAATGATATTACTTTATATTCGTTGTTAGGATTATATTTTAGTTGATTTATAAGATACCTACAATCTAATCCACCCATAGAATGTGCAATCAGATTAATCTTAACAGGTTCATTGGGAGGTACATTATGCTGTTCACGTAAATCAGGAACCGACTGCGTTATGAATTTATCAAGTACAGATGCACGATTTTCAATTGATGCAAATGGTGGTACTTTCGCAACAAGGACGGTACAACCTATATCTTCCAGATGAACTTTAATGCCATTCCAGTATTCAATCAGATATTTGGCATTGTTGACAATGGAGACATTATCTACTCCAATACTTTCGGGGGATGTCACAGAAACACTGTTCTTCCCACTTTGTTTGTTGCCATTGAATAGTTGTTTGAATTTGTCAGTAAGTGGAGGTGGCGAACCAAAAACGGGGAGCAAGAAAAGGTGGTCAAAACCAGAAAACCCATGACAAAGCACAATGGGGTAGCGGGGTGCGTTGTAGTGTTTGCGGGAATGGGTGTAGAGCAGCATAGGCAGATGCTGAAACAACCTCCTGGGACGTGTGGACGCTGTGATGGAAAATGTGCACCATTAATTGCCTAATTGGGGATTCTGCCATGTTGCCGGAACACCCATTACCGCTTTGGGACAACCAGCGAGTGGCCAATGAGAACGCGTCTTTGGCGACACGCGCATATTTGGCAGACAGCGAGAAATGGTGGGAAACTCCCCAGCGGTCTCTGAGCTGTTTGGTGGCAACTGCTCAGCTCTTTTCAGTGCTGTTCTTGCTGCTTTTCCAGCTCCTTTGCTTTTGTGTATCTAATTATTGCCACATCACATCACAATGATTTCCGCAAGAACTATCAGAGCTGCTGCTAAGCAAGCCTTAGCTGTCAATGCTAAAATTGTCCCAAGAATTGTATGTACAGTTTCAACAGGTTATCCAAATAACAATGTTTTTTTCCAATAATTGAGATATCTTCATCTTTCTGTGTTTGCACATGTTGTTTCTTATTGTTAATAATATTATTATATACATATATTATAAGAATCACAGATAGTCTTTTAGTATATCGAACTTATCGGATTTGTACAGTTGTTTGTTTGTTCGATTTTAAATCACCTTAATTTACTTTCTTAATCAAAATACTAACATTCAATAATCATGTATTTTTCACTTTATTTTTATTACAGGCAAGACCATTAGCTGCAAGAACTTACGCTTCCGCAAAGGCTGCACCAACCGAAGTTTCCTCAATCTTAGAATCTAAGATCAGAGGTGTTTCTGAAGAAGCAAACTTAGATGAAACCGGAAGAGTTTTAGCTGTCGGGTATGTATTATTTACTGAATCCATTGAAAGATCAATATATATTGTATTTGAAGATTGTTTTGATTAATTTGTTTTTGTTTTGAACCAATGAAATTTTGTTCCAACATTTCGTCGAGATTTTGATTTTTTTCGTGAGAGCGAATTTAATTTCATAATTGGGCCACATCATTCTATTTTACTATGAAATCCTTTGATACATTTAGTCAATATCTTCTAATATTACAATTGTTGTTTTTGTCTCATTGAAAATATTACTATTATGATTGATCATTCATTTTATTTTTAAACTAATAACAAAATACTAACATTTAATAAACCTTTTTTTTAAATTTTTTTTTCAATACAGTGATGGTATTGCTAGAGTTTTCGGTTTAAACAACTGTCAAGCTGAAGAATTAGTTGAATTTGCTTCCGGTGTTAAAGGTATGGCATTAAATTTAGAACCAGGACAAGTTGGTATTGTCTTATTCGGTTCCGATAGAGAAGTTAAGGAAGGTGAAATTGTTAAGAGAACTGGTAAGATTGTTGATGTTCCAGTTGGTCCAGCAATGTTAGGTAGAGTTGTTGATGCTTTAGGTAACCCAATTGATGGTAAGGGTCCAATTGAATCTGTTGCTACCTCAAGAGCACAATTAAAGGCTCCAGGTATTTTACCAAGAACTTCTGTTTTTGAACCAATGCAAACTGGTTTAAAGGCTGTTGATGCTTTAGTCCCAGTTGGTAGAGGTCAAAGAGAATTAATTATTGGTGATAGACAAACCGGTAAGACTGCAGTTGCATTAGATACTATCTTAAATCAAAAGAGATGGAATGATGGTGCAGATGAATCAAAGAAATTATACTGTGTTTATGTTGCTGTTGGTCAAAAGAGATCAACTGTTGCTCAATTAGTTCAAACTTTAGAACAACATGATGCTATGAAATATACCATTATTGTTGCTGCAACTGCATCTGAAGCTGCTCCATTACAATATTTAGCACCTTTCACTGCTTGTGCAATTTCTGAATGGTTCAGAGATAATGCAAAGCACGCTTTAATTATCTATGATGATTTATCCAAACAAGCTGTTGCTTACAGACAATTATCATTATTATTAAGAAGACCACCAGGAAGAGAAGCTTACCCGGGTGATGTTTTCTACTTACATTCTAGATTATTAGAAAGAGCTGCAAAGATGTCCAATGCTAACGGTGGTGGTTCTTTAACCGCTTTACCAATTATTGAAACTCAAGGTGGTGATGTTTCTGCTTATATTCCAACTAACGTTATTTCCATTACTGATGGTCAAATTTTCTTAGAAGCTGAATTATTCTACAAGGGTATTAGACCAGCTATTAATGTCGGTTTATCTGTTTCCAGAGTTGGTTCCGCTGCACAAGTCAAGGCTATGAAACAAGTTGCAGGTTCTTTAAAACTTTTCTTAGCTCAATACAGAGAAGTTGCAGCTTTCGCACAATTTGGTTCTGATTTAGATGCTTCAACCAAGCAAACTTTAACCAGAGGTGAAAGATTAACTCAATTATTAAAACAAAAACAATACTCTCCATTAGCTGCAGAAGAACAAGTCCCAGTTATTTATGCAGGTGTTAACGGTTACTTAGATAAGTTACCATTAGACAAGATTGGTAAGTTTGAAACCGATTTCTTAGCTTACTTAAAGGCTAACGAAACTGAAATTTTAGATGCTATTAAAACTCAAGGTCAATTATCCAAGGAATTATTAGCTAAATTAAAGTCTGCAACTGAATCTTTCGTCGCAACTTTCTAAGTACAATAATGAAACGTTTATGTTAAAGCTAGTATACTTTTGTTTTAAAAATTATTTATTCCATATTTATATTTATATTTATTTTATGATGAAATGATAAGAAATTGATTTTCATTTTTAATATTATTTATTATTATTTATTTAACTATTTCTAAAGAAAATCTATTTATTTATTTATTTGAATTTATTTATTTATCCTCATATTCTCTTGATTATTCTATTTAGGTTAAAAGTAAAGAAGCTCAATTGAGTTTAAATTTAGTTAAAAGTTGTAGAGAAAAAAGTAGAGATTTGCGAGATCATAACATTGGAGAGAGATAAGAATGTAACTGGCTTCGGCTGCTAGATCAACTACTGGATAAGCTATACATGCAAAAGATGAAGTTTTAAAGAGTAGTCAATTTATGAGCTTAACCTATTTATTACATTAGTCAATAGTCAATTCAAGTCACAGCAGAAATTACAGAAGAATAAAGTTAAGACAATGTATTATCACAATTTTCATCTTACACTCCTAACGAATTTGATGTTTATAGCATGAGTATCGGCCAGCCAATGTTAAAGTAGTACAAGAATTTTTTGGATTGTTTAAAGTTTCACAATGCACCCGGTTATGTTTATCATATAGATAAAGAGGACTTGGTGACTGTGTTGCATTTTTCAAGTCAACAGCAGTGACAATATAGACATTACTGCTTACAAGATCTGTAATCATTTATTTAGTTTAGACATGTGACTGTCATTTAACTACGTGTTCAAGACTTTTCATCCTGCCAAACAAGCTTATGCTCAACACAAGATAAAACAAAATTTGGCTTTGTTCTGAGGAGAAAAAGTAAAGACGTGCGAGAGATTCAGAGAAGTTACCAAGATATGAAATTTCACCCTATGGATGGATAGTAAAGTACATTTTACACTGAATAGACCAGCTAATAAATAGCACACGCCTACATGTTTAAACCAGACCAGCAATTGACTCCCAAAATGCATGGGGTTGAAGAAGAAGCACCTCATCGTGTTACCAATGATGAATTATACAGACGATCGACACAATATAGATTTTGGTCATTTTCGAAAGACGAACTATCTGACCTAAAAGTGAAAGTAAATTCCAAAGGTCTTGAAATATTCAAAAAAAGGATTGCTTCATTATCTGATGACTCCGATCTATTGATCAAACGCTATATTAATGAAGAATTTAGGAACATTACTACTGAAGAAGAACGAGAAATTGTCACCTATTATGCACGGAAATGTTCAGATTTGTCAAATTTTTTTAAATTTACAACACAGGTTAAACTTAGTGCAATTTCATATCTTTTCAAATTTTACTTAGTTCATAGCATAATGGAATATTATCCACAACAAATTATGTATACATGTTTATTTCTCAGTGCAAAAAGTGAAAATAATTTTATTGGAATAATTAATTTTTCAAAAGCCATTCCAAAAACCACACCTGAAAGCATTCTCAAATTTGAATATTTAATATTAGACACAATGAGATTTACATTGACATGTCATCATCCAATGAGACCTATGTATGGATTTTATTTAGATATTCAAAACGTTTTGACAAAATTAGATTTTAACAGATTATGTAAGGATTTAGAAAATTGTAAAAATATAATAAATGAAAGTGTTTTTACAAGTGTTCAATTTTTATATACACCTCCTCAAATTGCTCTTGCTGCTTTATATATTGTTGATGACGTTGTTTGTATGAGATATTTGATGAGGAAGTTTGGTGTTAAAAGGAAACAAATGTTAGAAATGATGAAAGATAGAGAGGAAAGTGAGTCCAGAGATAAAGATAGTACAAGTAATCCCGATACTACCACAAGTACAGTAAAGGAAGAAAAGCATGTAGGCGTAGCAGAAGAGGATGAAAATGAAAATGAAAATGAAAATGATAACAATGAAGATGATGAAAATGGAGAACAGATAACACAGGCTAAAACTAAAACACCATTAGAGCATTTTGAAAAGATTATGGACGTCATTAAAGAGTGTGCATCAGTAATACAGAATGATAAAATTGATCCCAGTGTCCAACAAGCAAAAAATGTTTCATTAAGAACACATTTTGTTTTAGATCCTGTTAAATACTTTAGAAAAATCACAAAAGAAAAAGATGCTTCTCCATCAAATGGAATCACTCCTACTGCATCTCCATCTATTCCACCATTAAAGAGAGAGAATGGTGAAAGTGATGAAAATAATGATACTAAGCGTATAAGGACGGAATAGCTTTTTGGTATTTATACATTTTTCCTTTCATTATATAGTTTACATAATTTTTGGTATTGCGGTGATTTTATCTTTAATATTACCAACATGATAACAGGTTCCATTTATCGGATCGACTAAAACAACATCTTGTATAAAATCAGATGAACCACCGCTTAAAATTTCAAACTTGACTTTACCAATTTTCATTGACATTTTACCAGATTTATGAACCCTAATTTTACCAATAGTACCGTTTTTATCATTTTCAAAAATTGGTAATGAACATGGCAATTGTAAGAAAAACATATTTGCTAATCCATTACTATCATTTTTCATGTCTAAATTCTTTAAGCTTTTTGATAGTTTATTAAAATCGTGTTCAGCTTGTTTACGTTCTTGTTGTTCTTGGAAATCATTCATATGTAAATTTTCATCATCTTTATTAAGAATAGCATTAGTATCTATAGGTTCAGGGGACACTGATCTTGGACCTACAGTATTTTCTCTTGTATTTGGATCAGATGGTATTTCTGAAGCGGCATTATGAAACTCAGTTTTGATAGTATTGTCAATTTTTGATTGTTCACCATATTCCCTATGTTCATTTCTTTCTGCTCTGACAGGAAATAAATCAGTATCCATTTCATCAAGATTAATATCGCCATCAACATCTTTATTATTGCCATTATTCAATTGTTTACTCATATCAATAGCATTATCATCAATATCTGAATCTGAATCATCACCATTAAAACCATCAAATTCGCCGTCTTCTTTCTTTAATTTTAATTTTCTTTCCTTTTTCAAACTTGCCTTAGTTCTTAATCTTTCCAACAAAGGATTTGCAGCATTTCTATTTGGATTTGAAGAGGAAGAGGAGGAGGTTTGTCCACCTAGAGAAATTGTACCTTCAGATAAAGGACCAGAAATAACCAATTGCGTTCCATTCAACTTTTTATTACGTGCTGATGCTAAATTAGATGGCCCTTTTTTGGTCAATTTCTTATTATTCTTTTCAACTATCTTATTTACACCTGGTGTATTTATTTTACTTGCACTTTCTCTTTCTTCTTTGGTTTTTCTTGAAACTGCCTTTGGTTTGAATTTCAAAGCTGGTTTAGCTGGCGTTGGAGTGCCTGAGGCACTTGATGGCCGAGTAATACTTTCCAATCGTTTGGACATTGTTTGATTGATCGATATATGTTGGTTTGTCTTTGTATCTTGAATGATCTGATCAAGAATATTTCAAATTTCAAATTTCAAATCAAAAAAAAACTGAACATTCAAAATTCATGCCAATTTTTTTATTTTTTTTTTTAAGTTTTTGGTTTTTAGAGTTTTTTTATTTTCTTTTTTCCAATTTTTTTTTTTTCATGAAAAATATTTATTTGTTAGTTTAATAGGATTAAATAAATCTTTTGTTTTTTAACATAGTCAATCAATCAATCAAGTATGGCAAGAAAAAACAGAAACAAGGTTGCTGTTGAAGCAGATGAAGATTTTGGTATGGATGAAGTGGATGCATTTGCGGATGCAAGAGATAAAGTTTTATTAGAGAAAGCAGGAATTAATGAAAAGTCTTTTGATGTTAGTAATGATTCAGATGATGAAAGTGATATTGCAGGTGTGATGGATATTGATTCAGACGTTGAGATTGAGAAATATAAAAAGAAATTTAATGGTCCAATTGATGCATCTGATGAAGAATATTTTAGAGAGGAAGGTGATAATGACGGCGATGAAGAAGGAGAAGGTGATGAAAAATGGGGTGGTGATTATTATGGTGCAGAAGATGCCGAAGATGCAGAAGATGAAAAATTGCTTGAAGAGGAAGCTATTCGATTACAAAAGAAACATATGGAAGATTTAAATATGGAAGATTTCATGCTTGATGAAGTTGAAGATTGGAAATCAAAAAAGGACACAAAAGTGAAGGAAGATGATACTAAAGAAGGTAAATTTGAGAAACTAATTAAAAATGGTGACAAGCAAAGCCGAATGGATATGATTAGTAAAAAATATCCAGAATATTTACCACTGGTTTCAGAAATCAAAGATTTAAAACCCATTTATGATGAATTGAAAGAAGATCTAAATTCAAGTAATGTTAAAAAAGTACAATTTAAAGCATTAAGTATTTATTTGGGTTCAATTGTGTCGTATTTTAGTATTTTTGTTTCTAAATTATCAAATGGAGAACATTTTGATATGAAAGATGAAGATGTCATGGTTTCTATTTTAAGTAGTAGAGAACTGTGGAGACAAGCTAAGGGATTAAGAGAAGGTGTGGTTGATGAAGAAGGAACCTCTTCCCAAACTGATCAAGCCGAAGAAGAACTAGAAGATTCTGAGGTGGAATCTGAACCCGAACTGGAAGAAAACGAAGAAGAAGAGGAGGAGGAAGAAGAACAAGAAGATGATGCTGAATCTGCTGAAGAACAATCTGACAATGAAGATACACCGGACTTCGACACTGTTCGTCGTATCAGAACCACCGAAAACAAGAAAATGGAAGACATGGATGATATTGATGTAGAAGATAAGCAAAAGCGTCGTAAGAACTTACGTTTCTACACGTCTAAGATCGACAAGAGGGAACAGGGTAAAAAGGAAGTTAATGGTGATGATGACGCATATTACGATGACGCCAACAGTCGAAATGGTGACAAAAAGCCAGTCTTTAGAGGGGAAAGTAAAGGTAGAAGAGGAAGAAGTGGAGGTAGAGGTAGAGGTAGAGGTAGAGGTAGGGGTAGAAGTAGAAGATAAGTGAAATAACGTGTACAACTTTATAAATAAAAAAAGAAAAAAGAAAAATCGAAAATAAAGGGGCTCGCCCAATTCGCGACTTTTTTGTTTTTCCACTTGTCTGAAGTTTTTCATTTAACGAAAAAAATTTTCACTTGTTCATTATTCACATATTAGAAACTATTGTGATTAAGACGTTTTTTCCACCATCTTTATCCAGATATCACAACAAATGGCTGCCGAACAAGAACTCAAACCCGTCACCGTCACAAAGGACATTCCAGTTGCATACGACTTTGGTTTGCTTGCAGTATATGATCCCCAACCTCTCGATCACCTCAAAATTTCAGATTCAAACAACAAAGAAGAATATTTAAAGGAAATAACTCGTGATAATGTTCAACTTTTAGTTAACCAGCTTCTTTCACTTCCGTTACAGAAAAAAGAAAATCTTACTCTGATCACACTTCCAAATCCTGTATTCCAACTTCCAAGAGAAAAATCCATTCCAAAGCCCAAAGAACTTACAAGATGGGAAAAATTTGCTTCTAAGAAAGGTATTCAAAAGAAGGGTAAAGAAGGTAAATTGGTTTACGATGAAGAATCCAAACAATGGGTTAACAAGTGGGGTTACAAGGGTATCAACAAGAAGTTGGATAACCAATGGGCTATGGAAGTTCCTTCCTCAAATGGTGGCGAAAACGATGCTGATTCACTTATAGATCCAAGAAAATTACGTAGAGACGAAAGAAAAACTCTTATTAAAAGAAATCAAGCCCAACAAAAAAGAAACAGAGAAGTTAATTGAACGTATGGTTCCCTGTTCCTCTTGTATAATGTCTTTTCTACTATTTGTGTGTAATAAAATTCTAAATTAGTTAAATTATAAACTGTTTGTTTGGTAAATTTTTTGAAACGAAAAAAATCAAAAAATTCATGTTATCGTTTTTCTTTTCTTAAAATCTAGTAAAACAGATGTACAAAATACAAAATACCGTTTCATATCACAAATGTCAGAACTTTCTTATGTTTCTATGATTGATTCGATTATAAGTACTCACGAATCTCTAGATAATTTGAAATGGAAACTTATATTTAATCAGTTACAAGCAATTTTGAACCTCACCTTTACATCTGATCAAAGACATAACTTAAAGAAAATTATTAAACTAAGAATATCAGAGCTTAAAAGTCAGAGAAAAAAAGATAATGAATACTTAGTGATAGCTAAAGAAAACCAACTAAAGTGTTTCACTGATTTAGTTATAGATAAGATACGATCACAAGTATGGAAAGAACTATTATACGTTCAAAATCAAAATGATTCGAAAACTGCAGAAGACACAACGGAGGATACAGCACAAGAAAACACAATAGAAATTATAGCAGATGACACAGTTTCAACCCCACATATATCAATGGATTTCAAAGATCAAATGTTTTCAATTTATAGAAAAAACATAACATTAAGGCATCAATTGGACCAACCATTAAGTCCGTTCGACCTAACTCCAACAACTGAGGATTTTATTAAATATAGACAATTGGAAGCAAAGAGAAAAAGAACAAAAACTTTTTATCAAAACTATGAAGATAGTTTAAAGGTTAAAAGTTCAATCGATTGTAAAAAATTGTACACCTGGTCTGAGGACATCAGAAATTTGTTAAACATAAATGACCCGTTAACGTCCCAAGAAGTTTTTTATCTCATTAATAGATATTTAAGAGAACACAAGCTATTAAAAAACACTACATTCCATCCAGATGCAAAAACATCCTTTTTGGGACCAAGTGGTTCCAATTTTATCATGAATAAACTGTTCAGGATTCTGGAAACACATTTGCAATCATTGGTTGGAGTACTTCACCCAGACAATTCCCGTGTTTTGAATTCAAATCCTGACATTTCCATCCCCAGCGATAACTATAACATTACTCAACAGCTTTGGGATGCCAAAACTTCCGAATCCCTGCAAAATATGAACATTATGGAGGAATTTCACACAATGTACAAGTCGTACCTCAGAAAGACTGTAAAGAGAAAGAAAAATGCGTAAGCTAAATTTCACTTTTGTAGATTTATTTAACATGTCTTTTTATTTGTAAAATACAAAATATAGAACACCAGTTTCTAGACACCAAATATGCAATTTATAGGAACCGCTTTTGAGGACTATGTTCTTGATGAGTTTATCAAAGTACAGTTACTTTTTGATGAATCTTTTAGATATGCTAAAGTATCTGAAATTCAACATATTTCAAAATCTCCAACTATAACGAATATTTCAAAATCTTCATTATTCCATAAAGGTAGTGTATTAATGAAACATCTGAGTGAGCAATTAGATGAACTGTATGACTTTAAACAGTTTCCATTGAATTCTGAGTTTAAAAAAAATATAATTAAATTTTACTCATTAAATAAAGCTAATTTTAAATCGTCATTTACCATCGATACATTACTTTCGGACTTTCAAAACTATTTGGTGAAACAGGCAAGAATAGATACTTTAATGGAATCTTATTATATTCAATCCATTCAATTAATTGATTTAATGCTTGTTTGTAAATCTTCAAATAATGATAAATTGCATCTTGTTGATATTAGAAATAGTTTACTTGCTTGTTCATATTTACAACTACCAACAATTTCAGATGAAAACTTTAAAAATTCAATCTGTAAATCATTTGAGATATCTGCTGATCTGTTGAATGATAAAATTCAACAATTAAATCAACTTGTATCTAAAAATGCTGTCACTAATTTTTTCAATACTGATGCCGTACTTTCAAACTGCTATAAACCTTCAGATTTTGAAAATATTGAATATTATCAAAATTGGTTATTGAAATCTAAAAATTTAGAGTCTGATATGATTACTTTATTTACAGATACTGCAATGAAAAACAATTCTATAAATAACATCAGACCGAATCAATTAGATGATTCAATTTCTTTGTTGGTTGCCATTTCACTAGATTCAACATCATCATTTTTCCAAGGTTTAATTAAATGTTTTCAATTATGGCAAGTTAATCCATTTAAAATCCAATTTTTATTTATTCAAATAGCTGCAAGTATGAATGGCAATGACCAAATCAATCCCGAATTGGTCGAAAAAGCTTTTAATTTATCATACCTAGCAATGCCATTTCAAATTCAATTTTTAGAATGGCCGTTAGAAGAAAAGAAAAATTTCCTTGGTTTAAGCATGAAAATATACAATTCTTCAGTTGATCAAATTCGGCCTTTTTATTCAATGTTTTTTCAAGACCAAAATAGTTTTACTACTGTTTTATCATTTTTAAAGCTACTTAAACTTAATTTAAAAAATGTTAAACAAGAAATTAACCATCAGTTAGTTATCTTAATGGATCAACGGTTAGCTAATGCCAAATCAAAATCAGGATTGAATGAAATGGATAAAACACTAAAATTAGAAGTTATGGTCAACTTTTTAACCATTATCTCAAGGGATATAAATTCGTTATACAACTGGAAAATAAACAATAAAGATTTAAACTTATCATTTCAAATTTTTGAAACCGGTTCTAAAATATTGATGACTCCTGCACTAGATTTAATTAAAAGGTTTGTTTCTGAATTGAAAATGAACAATTTCAACACTAATTTAGTATCCAATAAAGATAATAAATTAAACTTTGGTACATTGATTGATTTAGTTAATAATTTGAAAGCAAGAACAAATTTCAAATATAATTTTCAGAATGAAATTTTTCAAGATTTTTACAAAATTGTTGCATCTTGGAATTCAGAAATGCTAAATAAAACAAAAGTTATACTTGCAAATGATGATTTAAGAAGATTGGATGCGTGTTCATATTCTTCAAGTGTTCAGAATTTAATCCTATTATTTCAAGGTTATATTAAGTTGCTTGAAAGTTTTAAATGGCAAAATGAAATGCAATCATCTCAATTATATGTTTTGTTATACAAAAATATCATTCAATCGATTAAATATTACCATTCATCAATGATTAATCAAATGGATAAACTTAACAAGTTAAAAAGTGATGATACAGCAAATAGTGAAAATATTGATTCTTTTGTATGTCTGAACAATATTTATAAGTTGTATGACTTTGTCAAAACTTTTGAAAATAATGAAAATGTTTTGAAAGTTTCTCAGTATTTAGTTCAAAGTGAGAAGAATGAAAAGAACAAAGGCATTAAATATGTTTCAATCTTTATTAAAAATGCAGAGAATGTTGAAGATTTTAGAGGCCATCCATTAAGTTTGAAAGTCAAATTGTCAGGTTTGGTAAATGATGAAACTAGAGTGATACTACAGGACTATAATCCTGAATGGTTAGAAGAGTTTAATGTAATTGTATCTGGTAAATCATCATTGGTTACCAATTCAACGAATTTGAAAATAGAATTAATCGATGTGAATTCTAATAATGTATATAAATCAATCAATTATAAAGTCAACTTAAATTCTGAAAATTTATTTAAACATCAAAATGAAAAAATTTTGTTAAGACCTAAAAGTGGATCATTAAATATTAATGTTAGTGTTGAATTTGAAAAAAACGATCCGTTGTTTTATATTATCCAATGTAAAAACGAAATTGAAAATTCAGTCAAGAGATCAATTAATTTTTTTATTGAAAAATATTTGTTGGATTTTAAAACAATATTCAGAGTTTCTTATTTGCAACAAAGTTTAATTGACAACCCAATTAGATCTGAAAACAATTATCTGAAATTACAAGATCCAATAATTGATACACTAATAGGTAATTTCAAAACTAAAATCATACCAGCAATTTATAATAATTTAGAAACCAAATTATTTGATAGAATAATTTCTGAATTTTGGATTAAAATTTTGAATATAGCGGAGAATTTATTATTACCTAGAATTTCAATCATCAATTATTCAATCAATTCAAAATTAAACAATAAATCTTCGATTCAGTCAATTCCTACATCTGCAGAAAATCGTGTATCATCTGTAACATCTTCTGCGCATACAATCCATCAAACTACCAGAGAGGAATTGATCAGAGTCGTTGAGTGGTGTTATAAGTTTAGATCAATGATTGATTTACCGGATATGATTTTACAAGATGAATCAATAAATAAACCGTTTGAACAATTTAATGAAATTAAGCAATTATTTCATTTATCCACTAAGGAATTAAAGAAAAAATACAATACTGAATGGGGTTATATTAATAGAAATATGTTGATCAGACTGAGTAAAGGTTCAAAATATGATCGTACTAAATGGACGCTTGTTACCAGGGGTAAAGAATTGACACTACGTATATTATTAACCAAAGGGGAAATCAAATTTGTTAAGGGTGTTCTGGAGATGGAACAACGTTTTGAGAAAACAATAAAGACAGAGATAGAGGTTGTGTATCTACAACAGTTTTTATAGTTAAATATGCAACTACCTTTTACGACCGCACTCTAAGCTTTTTAAATCCGCTTGTATTTTTGCTTTTCCGATTTGTGTGATTTTTCATAATTCAAATCATTTGATTAAAACTGTAGATTGTGTTTCAGTTCCACGCAATTGTGTTTCTATACGTAAATAACTATGGATTCTGCAAACATCACTAAAAGGAGAAGAGTTTCTTTAGCTCCGCAACTTCCGGATGAAGATACAAATGGTAATGTTATCACAACGCAACCAACTTCCTTAATGAGTGACCATGAAAAGACATTGCCGCCATTACCAATAAATGTAACTAAGAATGCTGATTTACAAAGCAATTTTAGTTCTGATTCATTCATAAGTAATAATAAATCATCAATTGGCTTGGGTACATCGTTGAAGTCGGGTCCAATTGTTTCAACAACTCCAACACATGTAAGTTCATCAGACAATTTTAGTTCATCGACTGATTTAACCTTAGATAGTCAATTACAACAAATTCAAGGATCCCATACGGAATTGAATGAAAAAAGTGATATTGAAAGCAATGATACTGGTGCAATGGGTTCTTTTATTAAAAATATTACAAGCTATGGATATAACACCAGTCCAAATCAAAATTTGAATTCAAATGCAGTTGATAAGGAAAGCACCACGGCTTCAATGACCAAAACTACAACTGAAGAAACATCTTTAGGTGAAGGTATACACTTTGAATCTGAAAACGGCACAGAAATGTTAACATACAGAAAGTCTAGAGGTAAATCGAATAATCCACCAAAAGCTGATATCAATGGTGCCAAAACTCCAACCCATGAAAGAAGTAAATCTACAACATTTACAGCCGATCATTTGAAAGGCTCATTGTTGTCGCCTCAAACATCGATTAATTCAACATTTGGTACTACTCCAGTTTCATTACCGGCAACGTCAAAGGTTGAAGTTGATTATAATAACTATGTTGACGAAAAATATTTAGATACCCAGTATAGATATGCAACTGAAAAAAGAAATGAAGAGTTTCATCAACTTTTTTCAGATGTGCCAGCAAATGATAGATTATTGGATGATTTTAGTTGTGCATTGAGCAGAGAAATTTTATTACAAGGTAGAATATATGTTTCTGAACATTATCTTTGTTTTAATTCGAGTCTATTAGGTTGGGTTACGACATTTATTGTATCACTGGACGAAATTCAAAAATTTGAAAGGAGATTGACTGTTGGCTTATTTCCAAATGGTATAATTATTGAAACTAGGGAGGCAAAGCATATATTTGCTAGCTTTATAACTAGAGATCAAACGTTAAATTTTCTTGAAACTGTCTGGTCTAAATCCATTAGCTTAAGTAAAAAGAATCATGAAAAATCAAGAGAATTTGAGTCCATCAAATCAAAAACTTCCTTTGAAGGCATCAATGACAATGTTAAATTGTTATCCGAGAGTGATTTATACACAATTGATGGTGACTCTTCGAGTGATGTTGGAGATGGTGATGATGAAGATGATAGTAGTGTTTTTGTTGATGATGATACTCTTGATAATCCAAAGTACCACACTAAAATCACTTCTGAATCTAACTCAAAATCCAAAATACATAAATTTTTAGGTCCGAAAAAACATAAAGCATCCGAATATTCGTTTGATTATGAATCAGAAAAGGAAACTATTGTTTTAGAAAAGGTGTATGACGTCCCAATTGGTGTGCTATTTGGAATTTGCTTTAGTGATAGTATTGACTTTCATAAGAAAATGATGGTTGTAAATGATGGTTTGAATTTTACTGATTATGAGGTAATTAAAAATGAAGGTGATAAGAGAGTCTATGAATATGATAAAAACTTAAATTTTCCTATTGGACCAAGTTCAACAAGAGTGTATTGCACAGATACTGTGGAGCACTTGGATTATGATAATTATATTGATGTTATTAACATTAGTAAAACGCCAAATGTTCCATCAGGTGGTGCATTTTCATGCAGAACAAGGTACATTTTCAAATGGGATGAAAACAGCCAAACTAAACTAACTATTAGCTTTAAAGTGCTTTGGACTGGAAGCTCTTGGTTTAAGGGTACAATTGAAAGTTCTGTTTTAAGTGGACAGAAAAAAGCGGCTAGTGATGTTGATAATGAACTTTTAAAAATAATTCCACAAAAAATCATTGATCTTGATTTGAATGCATCTGATGATACTGATGAAACTGTTATCGAAAATGCAAAGGAAAAAAAATCAGTAAGTAATAAAATTGAAACGGTTCAAACCATCACAAAACAAGCGAACATACCTATTGTTGTTGATAATACATCATTTTCTAAACAAGTCATCAAAACTTTACCGGGTGATATACGTGTTATTGATATTATTTTTGTATTAATAGCAATTATTTTAATTGAGCTTTTCTTATTGATCAAACTTTCTGTCAACGTTGCATCAAATCATGCAATATTGAGTGCACAATTAAACCTGATTGCTGATCTTGCTATAAGATTAGAAGCATTGGAACCAGTCTGAAGATATTTATGGAACGATGATTTTACTTAGCTTAGGGCCTATCAATTTACATTAAAAGTTTTATTTACAAGAAGTTATTTATACATGTTTAAAATTTGTAATGGGGGAAATATACTGTAACAATACTAATAATAATAACGATGAACGATGATGGCGATGATTAAGCAGCAAACATGCCATTGGAGTAATCCATCTCTTTGCTTTCCAAAATTTCCATATTGTCAATTGTAAAAACTTTTATACGATCATTACTTGCATTCAACTCAAAAATGAAGACACCGTTTAAAACTCTACCAACATTACTTGATTTTTCATTGTTTGACAAAGGATCTAAAGTTTTTGCTAATTCTTCTAATGTCTTCTTTGCTTCATAATGCATTGATTCGGGCGATTTTAAAAATTTCGTCCAATTAAAATGGTCAAGGCTATAAGAACCTAATCTTGCATCTCTTGTATTTTTATCTTGTAAATGATCACAACCTGAATGACATGTTCTCCATCTGATTTTTATTTTTGTCGTATATTTAGAAGTATCTTGTTGATTTGACAAATTAGCGGATTCATTATCCAGTTTATTTTGATTGATTGATAAATTAATTAACTCATCTGATGACATGGAATTTGTAGGCTCAATAATTTTAATATTTGTTATATGTATTTTTGAAGCTGGATTTAAATAAAACAATAACAAAACCTTTTGAATTGTTTTCAATGTAGTTTTATAAACCATATAACTTTTGATAACTGGCAAGTTTGGGAACTGATGTGGCAATAATTTTAAAATTATATTCGATGATACGAATTCTTTTGGGATTGTTTTTGTTAATAGTTGTGGTACTTTAATCTGAAGCATTTGGATCATTGCTCCTAGATTTGCCTTTCTTTTAATATGTTCTTTATCTAATTTGGGGTCTTTATCCTTACTTGATTTGTTCGAATCACTTGATTTATCATTACGCTCGGAATACTTCTTGCATTTAACAAAATAAGAATTATTATCATATGGCTTGTAGACTCTCAACTGGGTATTATTTAAAGCTTTTTTTTGAAGATTCATTAATCTAATACAATTAGCAATTGCTTCATATTTAGTATTGTTGTCGTTTTCTAAAATTAGTGCATTTGATACGGGTGTTTTCTTTTTCGATTGTACGATACGTGTTGGTTTGAACAGTAAACTAGGGACATTTATATTCCCCAGTATATAAGTGTTTCTTATTTTTCCCATGTATCTATTGGATTAAATTGAAACACCTTCGATGTACGAAAGAACCTATAAATATTGTTGTATCCCGTCATCTGTAATAATTCTAAATCACGGAATTCAAATCAAAAATTTAGTTAGGCAGGAAATATTAACGTCGAGCACAATAAGAATTACATGTATTGTTTAAGCGAAAATTCGGATACACATTTAACTAAGTAAGTCTTGTTTAACACTTACAAGAAAGGTTTTTTCATAAGAGAATGTACATGTACTCAAACGGAGTTTGTCTATTTTAGATATAAACCACTATAAAGAAATGAAAACGATACATTTCATAATAATGTTTATGTTGATCTCTCTTTTGCTTGCTTAACACATTTTTTCCAATCAGAGAGAAGTATCATTATAAACTCGGCGGATGCTAAACAAAAGACACCAACACCTAATCCAATCCAGAGACCCTTTGCTTTCATGTTTTCTGTAAAGCCAAGATATAAGGCTAATGGAACAGCAATTATATAGTATGCAATAATATTCAATCTACTACCCACCGATTGCCGACCTTGTGCACGTAAAATTCCTGCACCTATAATATTCGGACAATCCCAAATTTGATTAATTGAAAGAATTGTTAGAACTAAAGTGGCAATTTTAATGACTTTTAAGTCGTTTGTAAATAGCTCTGCGATTGTAGTCCTTGCAAAGAATAGAAGTGAAAAATTGATAATTGATAATATCAGGCTGATTAAATATGATGCCTTTGTAGATGTAATTGCTTCTAACTCAAGTCCTGCACCTAGTAAGCTTGCGATTCTAGTTGCACTTGCAACAGAAGCCGAAAATGGAATCTGGAAACATAAAGTTGCGATTGTTGAAGCAATTGACTGTGCAGCTAAAGTCGAAGTGCCAAACCTTGCAGATGATAAAGTCAAAATTTCAAAAGCAACAAATTCGGATAATAACATTGCAGTCCCATTTAATGCTAAGGGTAATATTGGGGACCAATTCTGGAAACAACTTTTCAAATCAAATCCAAACCAGCATTGTTTACCATCAACAACAAACATGTAAATAAGTAAAAAAATTGCACATAACCAATAACTGATTGTTGTTGCTAATGGAGCACCTAAAAACCCAATACCAATAACTTCACTCCAAACTAACAGATAATTCAACAGAATATTAATTGGAGCAACAAGAAATAAAACATATTGACCAGCAACAAAAATATTCTGAGCTTGTAGGAATCTTTTGGCAGTTTCGAAGAATATATAAGCAGGAGTTGAAAATGACATAACTCTTAAATAACCTTGAGCTAAAATTGCGAGATCGGGATCCGTGACGATGAGTTTCAAAAAAAACCCTGAAAACCACCACATTACAACTAAAGGAACATTAAAAACAGCAATTAAAACAAAACATTTCTGAAAGTACAAACCAACCAGTTTATAATTTTTTGCACCGTAAGCTTGAGAACATAAAGTTTCAAGACAAGTTGACATTCCAGTAAAAATTGAACTTGTAATATTAAATGTCATTGTAGCTAAAGAAACTGCCGCAAGTTCAGTTTTACCAATTCTACTTACTGTAAAAATCGAAACAACCGCCAATGAATACTGCAAAAAAAACGTTACAGCTAATGGAGCTGAAGCTTTTGAAATGATTTTTAGTTCTTTCATAAGTGTGTTATTTGACTGAAATGTAACCCTTGCTCCATGTGATGCATCAGATTCTTCATCAATTACTTCTCTAATAATTGGAGAGCCATAAGATTCAAAAGATGAGCTAGATTGTTTTGCAATCAATCTCTGTGTTTCAGACATTGTTTGAAAATAAGTATGACTTGAAGGTATTAATGAACGATATGGTAGCAAAATATCAAAAGAAGGAAAGGAAAAGTTTTTTTTATCAAAAGAGCTAAGAAAGTGAAAGCGTTTTTATTTTGAGTAAAAGCGTTTCTATCTTAAGTGAAAACCGGCATTTACTTTGCACTTTTTGGCAAACATCAAAGCCAAAGGAGTGGTTTTCTGAACACATTAGAACTGTGTTCAATTACGATAACCACAAATCGATAAACAATCAAATTTGGAAATAAATGAAATTGCGAGGAAATTCAGAATTGCGCGGGAAATTTTGCATGGAAATTAGAAATTGCAAATTGCGCTTTCAGTTGTTTTCTCTTTTTGTGGCAAATCACACAACGCACAAATACTCCAAACTATAATCATCTCTTCTTATCAAATACACGTAGTTGTTTAATAAGATATTATAGATGATAGGCTAGAGACACATTGACATCACCTTCTATCCACATGATGAAGTATTCCATACCTTGATTGACGGTTTTATTAGCTGATTCAATTGTAATAGTGATATTCGATTTTACAATGGAATTATTACAATTTACTTTTTCAAGTTGAATCGTGACAACAGTATTTCACTATAGGCTGATATCATTGAAATTATAAACTCAAAATAACATAAATCACCTTTCTGATTCAATTTGCTATTTCTCACATTTACTTGCGACATTGTTTTTTGTTGTGCTGTGAACATCCTTAACATGGTCCAAATACTTCCTAATTAGGAAAAAAGTAGTCCTTTTTTTTTATGAATGGGCATCACTTGTATACTTTTCCCTTGGGCTATTTATTGCCTTTTAACGGTTTGTTTTTTCTGTTTTCTTTTGTTTTATTCTATTTTACTCTTCTTACTTACCGCAAATCTATTGTTTGCATCGATCCAAAGGATTTTTAAGAGTTCACTCTAGATAAGTATTACTAAAGTAAGAAAAGTTTTATTTCACATAGTTTAATAAGATAATTTTAAGGATCCTATATTTGTTGATTCGAAACCCAATTTTTGAAAGTTCTATAATAAGTTTATCTTTTGAACTATATATTTCTTTTAAAAATGCGTTTCAACATCAACCCTTCGTTCAGCATTCAGGTTGGTCCTGTTACTGATGACGGTGTTTCAACTGCTTTTGCACTTGTTGGAACTCTTCAATTTAAAGAAGCTTATAACTCTGGTTATTTAGATTTTGAAAGGGAAGATTTAATTAATGCAGCAATTCCAATTATTCAAAAGCAAGCACTTATTCTTTATCATTCAATTCTCCTTAGGTATGCTTTTGCACATTCTTTTAAAGGTAACTTTATTAATGAAAAATTTTATTCTGTTACTCCAGATTGTTTTATTCCATCAATGGAAGAAATTCAATATTATTTAAATGATCCAAAAGGTATTTTCAGATTCTCCGCTAGAAACTATTATGAGGTTGCTAAATTATTTGATACTAAAGCTGAATTGATTAATATCGAATTTCCTATTATTACTTCTAATAATGATAGATCTTCAATTATGTCATATCTTGAACCAAAAATGGGTAAGTTTAGGAAACATTTTAGAAAAACATTTGTTTCAAATCCTGATGATAAACATTATAAGTTCAACATTAAAAAGTTAAAAAAGTTTTACGAAAAGTCATTTAAGTTTAAATTAAATGAATATGAATCGCTTGAGTTTTTATTTACAGATGATTTTTATTTACATGAAATGTTACCTGATGTTCAATATGAGGATTTCATTTTCAATTTAATTAGCGGTCAATCCGATTATGGTTTATGCGGTTTAAGACAAGATGAAATTTATTTTAAGGATGAAAAGAAGAATTTATTAGAAGCTTCAGCTTATCTTGGCAATTCAGTTGATCTTGGTAATGATTCCATTATTAAAAATTTAAGAAAAATTGTTAACAAAAAGAAATCGTTTTTTAAAATTCAACATAGACTATACCAGAGTTCTGGTTGGGTTGATAAAGCATACGAAGAATTTTCAAATAATCCTTATCATTTTTACAAATTTATTATTTCAATTTATGGTAAAGAAGCAAGTTTTGAAAAATGTTTAACTTATGATAAGCCTACTCGTACCTACACTAGAACTGGTTGGGGAGTTCCATGTTCTAAAGATGAGCTAAAGGAACTTATTAGGTTATACAAGGCAAAATTACCATCATTTTACAATTTTTCAAATTATCATTCATTTAGAATGAGTTCTGCTTGTTATTCTGAAGAATGGATGTCTGTTAAAATTAAAATTCAAGAATTAATTGAATTCATTATGAAAGATTCACATTATGGTGGTGATTACAAGAGACTTTTAGTTTCCAAAAAAATTAAATCGCTAGGTGTAATTCCTCATCTTAGTTTTGATTTAAACGAAAATGAAACTACTGTAACTTCATCAGCTCCAATTATTTCAAATCTGATTAACGAAGCACCGCTTGTTAACACAAATGTTATTTCTTCTGCTCCAATCCAATCCAACCCAACCCAATCGAATGTTGATTTATCACCATCTTCCTTCCCGTCTGTTTATGTTACTGCGCCAGCTGCCACATTACCTTTTAATCCATTATCTAGTTCCACTTCAACCACAATTTTGGTATCGCCATCTGCAATTGAAACTAGTTCATCGGTTCCAGTTTCATTCATTGCATCACCATTAGTCGATACTGCCTCTGTTGGTTCGAATGCTGGTATTGCTCCGGTTTCATCATCACCATCAACTTCTTCGTATCTGTCTGAATCAGTCTCTGCTCTTGTTTCTGTCTCTTCTTCCGTTTCTTCTTCTGTCTCGACAGCTGACGTGACTGCTGTTTCAACCGCTGTTTCAACTACTGTATCTGCTTCTGCTTTTGCTTCCGATGGTTCAAACGTTGGCATTGCACCTGTCTCATCAGCAGGTTTAGTTTCAGAATTTAGATCTGAAGGTTCTAAGATTGCTATAGCACATAACTTTACACAAACATTTTCAAATGTTATTATTCCATCACCAATACTACCTATGGAATCATTACAAAATATCTCAAATGTGTCAATTGCTTCCATGCCTTTTAATGTTCCAACTGCTTCTGGAACTTTGCTTGAAGGTTCCTCAAGAGACATGTTACCAGATATTAACTCGAAGGAAAATGATGTGGTAGATTTTCAAACTTCAATAGAAAAGTCCTTCATTGTTCATTCAGTTAAGAAAGATCCATCAAAGATTGTTCCTTGGGATGCGCCATTTGATCCTCAATCAAGGATTAAAAGTATTCTGAAAGTTAAAAAGGAAAATGAAGTTTTAGGCTCAAAGAAACAAAAAGCTGTTAATTTTGACCAACATAAAAATTTATCTTTAGAGTTTGATGAATTTGGTATTGTTTCAACAGAAAAATTTTTTGAAGCTGCTAAATCATTTGAGAAAAGATTTGTTAACGAATATAAAAAAATTCCAAAACCAAAAGTTGAAGCAAAAGATGAAATTCCTGTTCTTTTTCCAGCAGTTAAATCCATTCCAGTAAGTGGTAGGTTTTCACCACCAAAATATGTTTATGTCGAACCCAGCTCTAATATTTTACCTGGTTTCGATTTACAATTATCATTTCATCCTTACATTTGTAGTCATAGTTTAGTCAATAATGGTTTTCCTATTGGTCATAAAAGAGTCGTATTTCCAGTTAAAGAATATTATTCCGGTGCTACTGCCTTTGCTGATTCTTATAAGAAAAAACACTTAATTGCTTCCAATGATAATGTTATCATGCCCATTGCTCAACCTTCCATTTTTGAAGAAGGATTCTCTACGCAGAACTACGACACTTATTTGAAAACTAAGGATACCAGGATTGACAACATGATTCATGTCAATAAAAAAATGATTAAAAGAATTGGAACAACAGGTAAAGTTGTTAAGACAAGAAATCTTAAAAAATTGGATCGTGAAATGAAAAGAAATATTATTAAACATTATGGTAGGTCTGTTTTCAGAATTCTGAATAAGGATAGGGATGATGATGATGATAATTTAACCGATGTCTCATATGAAGAGAGTAGATATGTTAATAAGTATGATTTTACTAAAACTTTATACAAAGGTTTTGCAAACAACAATTTTTATTATGTTGATGTCGATACAATTCAAATTGAAATTATTAATGAAATTACAACAGCATTTGAAGATTATAACATTTATAATGATACTGTTGTCAGGTATAATGAAGCATTTGATGGTGAATTTTGTTATGGTGAATCTTATCCAATTGAGATTTATGAAGATAGTGTTTATAGACCTGATAAAACAAGTTTAAAAATTATTCCGTTTCCAACTGCAATTTATAATACATCAGAAGAATTCAGAAGAGCAATTGCGCATTACTTAACTTTATATTTCGTTAAACATGAGCCACATTTAATCGAAGATAATGAAAAATACTATCAGTCTAGAATCGGTATGCAATATCAATCTGAATTGCATTCAGTTTTTGTTTATATGGTTGCACTTGATAGACATATTTCTGAACTCTATATGGCATATCAATACATTTTTAAGCTTGAAGGTGCTTTTGAACATGTCATCAATTATGAATATGAAACTAAGTTCATTGGTGTCATGAAAAAGTTCGATATCAGACATGCAAAAAATTTAGAAAATGAAAATGATCTGTTTAATGATTATATATGGGATAAGAGAAAGAAGAAGGAAATGGAAAAAACTATTAGAAAGGGAAAAGAAATCACTGAAAGAGAAGAAATCGAGAGAAAGGAATCAAAAGAAAAAATTGTTGATGAAAATGATTGTGAAATAGATTTCATTAATTTATACTCGAAAATTCCAAGTGACAAGGATGCATCTGATCATTATGGATCAAATATTAATGATGAAAATGAAAATGAAGGTTATTCAAAGAAAATTAAAGTTGATAAATTTTGAACTACAGAAAATAGTAAAAAAAATACAAATCAATTCTGGTTTTGCCAATTAATTTTTTATTTTATGTGATATATTTTACAAGTTAATGTCTTTTTGTGTTAAGCTGATTTAACTATGATGTTGTTTTAAAAAAAATTAAAAAAGAAAAAAAAGTTAAAAACTAAAAAAATCCTAAAAAAAGTAGGTTTGTATTTAAACTTGATAAACTAAAAATGATTAAGAAATTTATTTTTTTCCCTTTATGTAAATTGTTTGTTATTTTGTTTTACTGGTTAAATACTTTCTTTGTATAGTTGAATTAAAAGTTTGTTTTAAAATGAGCGCTTGTAAAATTGTTGAAGTAATGAGAAAATCTTCAATTGTAAAGTTAGTTTAATGATTGATAGTATACAGAGCTAATAAAATATGAAAAGAGATATAAGATTTGGTAACGTGGTATGTTCCCATTTGTTTACTTTAGTGGTTTTTTAACACCTGAATTAGTTTTGGAGAGTGATTTACTGTCACCAGTTAATTTTTTCATCAATGGCTTAATAGCAACTTTGCCCTTTTTCAGTCTCAATTGAGGTTTGAACGTATTCAAGTTTGGAGCAGATTCAGCAACTATACTGATTATATTTTCACCTCTTAAAATAACTAAACCTAATAATCTTTTTTGTTCTTTGATTTTAGATTCGTCTATTTCATTATTTTCAATACCTTTATTTTTCAAGTCTTTCAAATATTTTTTGGATTTGGATTGTAATCTAAATTCTTCACATTCAGTCAATACTAAATTCATGAATTTGTCGTAGGATAATAATGTACCTATAAAAGATGAGTTGTTTGATGTTGTCACGCGTACTTTGTAATTGAGCAATGTTTCTAATCTTGTGTTTTTCGGTACCCGTCCTAAAGCCATTGTCAGTTAATTGGTTTGGTAATATATATTGTCTAAAAGAAAACTCTGCAATTTACAATTCATGTTGTCAGAAGAGACGCAACTCTGATTTTTTACTTTTTTACGGTGTCTTGGAAATTTGTGGCGCATGTACACATAAATTTGTGGCGGATAAGGAACATAAATTAGTGTGATAAGAATATAAGATAAAAGCAAGAAATCTAAATATTATTCTTATTTCAACAAGCAAAAATACAAAACAGAAACTAAGAAAAATAAAATACAAAAGATAAGAAGAAAATAAAATAAAGTGTCAAACCTTTGGAAGAACTTTGATACTTACACGCTCTAAACTTTCATGGTCATTTGAAACACCATCAATTGTTTCTAGCTTATTTAATGGAATCATACCTTCAAATTCAATACCTTCCTCATATGGTTTCATATCCAATTCCATTAATTCTTTATCGGTGAAAACATCAAAGAAATCAATTTCATCAACTTCACCAACACCTTGAACCGGCCAAAAATAACAAATAATATAATATAAAATTAGTGGGCAAAAGAATGAAAAAATTGTTGAATTTTGAAAATAATGTAATAAACCAATTGGTATATTAATGGTTGAATCAACGGTTGCTGCTAAACCGGGGAGTCCAGGAACCATTGCTGCAAAAAAACAAAAATAAGCTCTCCAATTAACACCATAAGTGAAATAGAAGTCTTTGTCTTTATGTAAACTGTACAAGTCTGAAACTTTAATTTTACCTTTCCTAACTAAATGAAAATCAGAAATGATAATACCCATAATTGGAGACATAATGACACCAAATGATGCCATAACACTATTGAAAACAGAAGCAGTATTATAAAAATTCCAAGGTTGACAGGCCCATGAAACTAAAGCAGTAATTGAAGCACCTCTAAAAATATTAATATATTTTGGAAAAACACCAGCTAAATCCATACCACCTGCAAAACCATTTGCCAAAACATTGAAGGTTAATTGTGAAGATGCAAAAGCCAAACCACAAAAAAATGCTGCGGCTCTTCTCTTTGATGAATAGTTATCTGATAACCATTGTAAGCAAACATCTGTGGGTAACCACATAGCAGTACCATAATTTTCCAATGTATTGGATGCAGTAATCATACCCATGATTGGGACTAAGGTACCAGTTAAAGCAATCGAAAGTCCAATACCCCAGTACATTTGTTTAGGTGATTTTGAAAATCTTGAATAGTCACTCATATTTGTACAATTTGGAGAAACAGCACCATAAAACACAGTAACAGCTTCAAGCCAAGCCCAACCAATCTGAGATTTTGGTAATGATACAGGTTCATACCACATTGAACCTGGTCCACCTGTTAATGTGATACATTTATGTAACTCATAACCGAAAACTCCAAGCATAGCAATCAAAGTGATGAAACAAGAACCATTAACTAATGGACCCATTTTTTCTGGCTTTAGAAAGAAAAAAAAGAATTCAATAACATTAAAACAAAAGAATGAAATAAAATCTCTCTTTGTCATATTCAAGCCTTCAGGGAATGTATTTTCCATGTTCATATAATTTTCACTTAACGAAGAAAGCATAACAACAATACCTAATGCACCTAACCAAGACATTGAAGCATAATAAACAATTGATAATAAAATTCTAATTAAAATACCTAAGTAAGAACCAAAAATACCAAAAATCATTCTTTGACAAAGTGTGAAGCCAATTTTAAACCTTGAACCAGGGGTTGAATTAAGTGTTGTATAAGTAATAATTAAAATATTACCAATTGTAACAGCACCCATTGTTTGTTGAATATTCAAACCAAGAACTAAAAGTGCAGAACCAATAGAATATGTAAAAATTGATACATTTGGAACGGACCAATAACCAAAATATGACCAAAATCCCCACAACCTCCTATTCACAGGCATTGGTTCTAAATCAGGATTTTTTAGGACCGACAAAGCTTTATTTTCCGGATGTGGAACTTCTAACCATCTAAGCTTTTCTTCAATCGTCATCGTATAATATAACAATATATGAAGTGAAGAAATCAAACTAAACAGAATTTAATAGTGTATTGTTTCGTAGAGACCGGAAACCTTTTTGTTTAAATAGTAATACTCAATAATGAGTATTTTAAAAAGATAAGCTTAAAGTGAATGAAAAGAATTTGAAATTTCGTTTGAAATTTCGTTTGAAAAGTCTAGAAAGTTTAAACCGAAGAATCAATAGTGTGTCTAACGTGGATAAGCAATGTATCGGGAGATAAGCAATGTATCGAAAGATAACCGATAATAAAACTATTGTTAGAATGAGAAAATAAAGATTGCTTTTCTGGCATTACCAATGATTAGATAAGAAATTACACTGAATAACATGGTTTTACACAAAAGAGTATCAACTAACAATATCACCACAATCAATAAAAAAGACGTTTTTCCAAAATTTTCCATCGCAAAAGTCAACAATCACAACAACGATAAGAAAATTCCTCGGAATTTCCCAAGTTTTCCAAATTCAAATTTCCGTTTTCTGATTTTCCCACGCAAATTTCCTCGCAAATTGCGCTTCCCAAAATGGCAATTTACATCTGATGCTTTTTTCAAGACAAGAACTAAATTGTGCTGATGGTAGAAAATTGTAGTATAAAAGGATACTGTTCTTTCCATAATATATTTCATTTTTTGGGTCTTCATATGAACTTTTTAAAAGTATCAAACACTATTCCATCATGAAGATTTCTTTCTCATTGGCTGCTGTCATTCTTTCGGCGCTTGGTGCTCAAGCTTCCACCATTCCTGAAGTTAATTTCTTTGAATTATCTATTAACGTTGCTGAAGAAGCAGCACACGCCGTTGCAAAATCTGCACATTCTTCCAAATCATTCCATGCAAATCATAACCATGGTGGTGAGTTATCGTTACTTGATCGTATGCTTGGTTCTTTATTAACTCCAACAGAAGATGTTGATATGCAAACTCTATCAACAAAACAAAATCCAATTCCTTTAGGTGATGAATTTAGACAATTAGTTTTACAAGACGAATATGAAACTCCAGACCCTGATGACTTAAGAGATATTAACGGTACCTCTACTTTGTACAGAGGTGGTGAATTTGGTGGTATCGATACCTTTGCCCATTTACCTTATGCAAATTGTTATAATCCAGAATTATTTGACAAGGAAACTTTTGATATTGCAATTGTTGGTGCACCATTTGATTCTGGTGTTTCTTATAGACCTGGTGCAAGATTCGGTCCTTCTGGTATTAGATTAGGTGCTAGAAGATTAGCACCTGCTTATTCGGTTTACAGAAAGAACTTTAACCCATATAAAAATTGGGCCAAGATTGTTGATTGTGGTGATCCACCAGTTACTCCTTTAGACAACAGAATTGCTCTTGATCAAATTTACAGAGCAGAAAGAGCAATTGGTAAACATGCAACAACTGAAAATAATCCTAACAAATATCCAAAAGTTTTCACCTTAGGTGGTGATCATACAATCACTTTACCAGCAATCAAAGCTGCTTATGAAAAATATGGTAAAATTACCGTTATTCATTTTGATTCTCATTTAGATACTTGGAATCCATATTATTTTGGTGGTAACGTCACTGAATATCAATCATTAAATCATGGTACATATTTACATTATGCGCATGAAAAAGGTTACTTAAACAATAATTCAATCCATGCAGCAATCAGAGGTCCATATCCAGGTCCAAGGGATGTTCAACATGATATTGAATGTGGTTTTGACAGAGTTTTAGCAAGAGATATTGATAAGATTGGTATTGATGGTGTTATCAACAGAATTAAGGATAGAATTGGTGACAATAATGATCCAGTTTATATTACTGTTGATGTTGATTCCATGGATCCTGCATTTACCCCTGCTACGGGTACTGTTGAACCTGGTGGATGGTCATCAAGAGAATTATTATCTGTTCTTGATGGTTTGGAAGGTTTAAATGTTATTGGTGGTGATGTCGTTGAAGTTTCTCCGCCTTTTGATACTGCTGCAGAACTTACTTCATTAGTCGCCGCTCAAGTTGCAGACTCTATTATTTCTTTAATGGTTATTAAGGGTGATGAGGAAAAATAAACAAACTATTTAATTTTATAATTTTCATAAACTTTTTATAATTACATAAGAATGATTTACTGTTAGAGCTGAATTTTAAAACAAAAACACTACTCTAAACCTTGTGTATCAAAAAGTTACTTGAAATTTTAATAGCATGTCATGGGTTTGTTCCGCGATGTACCATCATATTAACAAAATGTCTTGAATTTCATATACCTTTTTCAAAAGTTTACAAAGACGCCTAAATTAAAAGGCAATAAGTAAAATACAATGTTATTGATAAAAATGAAATTTTTGCAAATCTAGGATTTCTTCTTAGCAATGGCATAATTACTCTCTTTCCCAAATTTATTGCCGCTTTATTTTCTGGATATGTACATTTTCCATGGGCCTCTTTTAAAGGAAATATGGCTAGAACTAATTTTCACCTGCAATAAAAGAAATAATAGAGGAATAAAAACAGATGTAACTTGGAAAGCAAAAAGTGAAAACTTATAGACTCAAAAATAAACCGGCAGAAACTCTGCCCTCATGAATATTTTACATTTTATAGGGTAATGTTCAAAAGTTCCACTAAGAAATGTTGAACAATATTTAGCTTGGTCAAAGGTACAGGCATACTTCTTAAAATAGTTTATGGCATCCAAAAGAGCAGCATGTTACTGCAATTAAAATAATTAAATCTCAGGAGAATAACCAGCCGGTCCAACATAACAGTTCGAACTTAAAATTTGGTAGACTATAACCTGAAGATTTTACATCAGCAGAAAATAAACGACTTAATCCAGCATACATGGCAACTGTAGTGGAAGTGGTGGATAAAGTAGTGTGTGGATAAATGCTAAATTTTATAACCTTTAGTGACTCAGCATAGGCTCCATGGAAACCAGTTATGTAGATATTATATTGATTGTGGAACAGGCCCATTACTGTTAGTTTTGATAAATAGACTATGGTGATTTTCAAATTCAATTAATAACATAACTACATTTTTTTTGGATAAAAAGTTACTAATAACCAAAATAGTTACTGAGGCAAATTTAAATTAACCTCCTTCAATTTTTATACAATCTGTGTTGAACTACGAGATATCACTAGATCTAGGATATTTTTATTCATACGCCACATTTTCTTTAATTTATATTTCAGTTTGCATTTCAAAAGCTTCACTAAAGTTGTTTTTTAAATTGCAATAAAGCCACATTTTGTAGGCGTTAATTGATTGTAAAGAAGAAAAAAATTAATGACAGTATTAATAGATTAAACGGATTGAAAATTGGTTGGTACGTGATACAATGATCTGTAAATGCGGCAAATTCTGTTGCTACCATTTTCTTTTTCTGTTTTTTATAGATTATACCCAAATAATTTACACAAAAACAATTTTAATAAATACCAACCATATACTGGACGACTTTTTATAATCCTAGATAGCTGTATATCTTTAATAACGCTGAAAAATACAACAACATACGTACGGTAACAAACCTGGCTCAAATATAATTCGCACGTGCAAACATGAAAATGACATCACATACTGAAGAATTTGGAAACAGCCTTAAAATTTCACTTTAGATTTTTTTTTTTTCTTAAAAATAATTCAATAAGTTATGCACAAAAGTATATTTTAAACTTAACAAACCATTGAATACATGAACATACAATGAAGCCGACGGTATACGATTCAGGAGATCCGAATCTTCCAAATCTGCCAGATACAGATCAAATCTTATGGTCTGATTATGATGATTATTTATCAAACGATCCATCTTCCTCAAGTAACGATAGTGATGCAAGCAGTTTAAACTCAAGTGGCAATCATACATTATCAATGAAAAGGATGAAGTCTAGTTTAGCTCATGTTCCTAATATATCTAGGAAAAACACAAATATTAGTAAAAAATCTCAAAAATCTCAAAAGTCAAAAAACAGCAGCAATAATAATAATGATGATAACGGTACTGATAGTGATAATACTGACTCAAATTCAACAGCAACACAACAGTCTCTTAAAAATGAGAGGAGAGGATCATTGTTTACACTTCTTCATATTCCACGTATGAAACGTTCAAGTGCATCATATCGTCGAAAGTCAGAATCAAGTACAGAACAACAACAAGATAATCAAAAACCACCATTTAAAATAATCCAACCGACAAGAGAACATATGATTGCTGCAGGAGGTGATCCACTTAGTACAAGTAATAGTTTGAAAAGTGGCAATGATAGAAGAAGATCACGATCATTTAGTAATTTACCACCGAAAATCACATTTGATAAAGAAAATGGATATGCTTCAAATGAAGATGTTTATACTGACAGAGATGTTAATTATTCACATCTTAATAAAAATAGTAAGCAACATGGAAAGAATTCCGATGCTGTTGATCATGATGTTGAGGATTATCATAGTGATGGAGATTATTTCCATACGAACCATAATCTTAATCATTCATATACCCGTGATATAGAAGCATTTCAGCCCCAGGGCCAGGATATAAAGAACACAGATAACAAAGAAGACACGGGTATAAAAAGATCAAACACTACGAAAAGTTCAGAAAGTGACATTGTATCAAATCATGTTGCAATTGATAAACATGTAAGGAGGATCATGGGCACTGACACAGATTACGAATCAGATAATAATCATGAGTTTGTCAAAAAGAAAGGTACGGGATATGTTCCTGAATCTATTCTTAAGAAAAATGCTGTTAATTCTAGCGGTAGTGAACATGAAGATGATGATCATAATCAACATTCAAATCATAGTATTGATGAAAAAGTAGCATCATTAGGAGATGAAGAATCTCTGGATAATGGAGAACTAGAAGATGATGAAGGTGGAGGTGATGAAGAAGAAGAATACTCAAAACCTGGGAAAAAATCACGTAAAAAACGTAGAAGAAGGAGAAAGTCTAGGAAATATTTAGGATCACAGAGTAAAAAGGAGAGAACTGCGTGGGAACCAGGGATTGATTTACGTACGACGAATGTATTTTTAAATTCTCCAGGATCTATAATTACAATTACGGATTATTCTAAAAGTAGATATAGAATTAGTCATTATGATTTATATTCTGAGATGAATCCAAGGTTTAGTAAATTTTCAACAGATGATACTATATTAAGTGGGCATGATTTTGAAGAAGATTATGAATCACAAAATAACACACCTGAATTTAATGAATTTTTAGAATATATGAATAAGGTTGGGGATTCACATTTAGAATTCGAGAGTGCAATTAATAATAAACCAAATTGGTCAGAAGTTAGATGGATTAATGTTAATGGCTTATCATGGGAAGCCATTAGTATAATTGGTAAAAAATATAATTTACATCCATTATCAGTTGAAGATCTGGTTGATATTCCACAACGTACGAAAATGGATATTTATCAACAACATTTATTTGTGGTTATGCCATTATTGAAATTATTAAAAGTTAAAAAATTGAACGATGAAAATGAAGATACTTATTTTGAAAGACTTAGAAAGAATATTAGGTTGTTAATGTATAGTGATCCATCAACGATGAGTAACGAACTTGAAAGATCAAATACTTCGGTTTCACATTCTGCGAAAGGTAAGGGAAATGCAGATAAGAATACTGATAATATTACTATACCGAAACCTAAAATGGTTACAAGGACGATAGCAACAAGGGAGCAATTAAGTAAAGAATTTACAAGAACGGTAAATAGTTCGAGTACAATCAATTCCGACTTGAATAGAACGATAACCAATGTAAATGATAGGATAATTCCTAGATCACAAAGGATTTTGAAAACACCAATTGACACTGATAATAAGGAAGAACATAAATTATCCAATGACATTGAGAAAGGTTCAACAAATAGAAGATTAACAGACTTAACATTCATAACTCCAACATCAACAAAGTATAAATCCAGAATGTACTCGATTAATAAAATGAGACCATTAATGAGTAAATCGTTAGCAGTTGGAATTGAACAGGTTTCCATGTATTTAACAGTAGATGGTACAGTTCTAACATTTTTTGAACATTCAGCAATGGAAATTGAACGTGCAATTTTATCCAGATTAAGTGCAGAATATACAATATTAAGAGAATCATGTAATCCGTCGATTTTATTTCATTCGATTTTAGACGCAAATACCGATTTATTATATCCAATAATCACTGCATACACTAGGATTTTAAATGAGAAAGAAGTTGAAATTTTAACTGCAGCATTACCGGATTTACAACATACACAAGAATTGCATTTGATGCTTAATGAATTAAGTATTTTGAAGAATTCTATATTACCAATATCTTCCTTGATTACACAATTGAAAGATTTAAGTATTGATAAGAGTTCTGTATTTATTGATGAAAGTTGTAAATTGTACCTAGCTGATATTGGAGATCATTTATTGGCATTTATTGATGAAATTGATAGTATGTCATCAACAATTGAGAATTTAATTGATTTGATTTTCAACACTTTAAGTGTTGAAACCAATAATTCCATGCAACAGTTAAGTTTGGTTAGTGTTTTGTTTTTACCATTAACATTTTGGGCGGGATATTTTGGTATGAATTTTGAAAAATTCCATGTTTTAACTTTTGATGTTGAATATTTTTGGAAATTAGCAGTACCTTTCACAGCTGGTATGATGATATTAGTTATGAAGAATTCATTGTGGAGAGTGTTTTTAAGATGTAAACAGTTGTTTAAATTGTTGGTGTTTTATTTTCAACAATTTTATCATAGACGTGAAGTTATTGAATCCAACAAGAGAAGGAAAATGAGAAAGAGGTTGAATGCACAACATTGGGATAGATTCAAACTGACAAAGAGTAGTAATAAAAACGATTAGTTAAAATAAAAAAAAAAATAAATAGGTTTAAGTATAAAAGTATTATATAAATATGTAGTGTAAATTAAAAAAAAAAATTAAAGACCCAAGCCCCAAATGAAATGCAACAAAATTGTAAAGTGTAAATTGTAAGTTGTAAAGTGTAAGTTGTAAGTTGTAAATTGTAAGGTGTAAAGTGTTAAATAAATATAAGTTTAGAAAATAGTTAGGAAAGAGATTATTGAAATATTTTTTTTTCATGTTTTTGTGTCTGTGTTAAAAATAAATAGTTATGGTTGAACCAAACTGTACGTGAAGTATCAAATTATTGAAATTTGAATCTAAAATCATTGAATTGATCAGCCCAAATATCACTTGAAATTTCAAAGGAATTAATAAATGAATTATTATTTTGATTTCGATTGAAATTTGAATCAAATAATGAGGAGGATTGATAGGATTGATCATAAGTAGAATTGGAATTAATTATTGAACCTGCAAAATTATGTGATGAATTCTTAACTTTTGATGATAAGGATAAAGAGGAAGGGTTTGAAGAATTTGAAGAAGGAATTGAAATTGGGTTAATGTTGGTAGTATAAGGAGTTGTTGAAATTGGATTATGAATGATAGAATTATCATTATTTTCAATTGAATCTTCATTGTTAATGAAAACTTCATCATTTAATAAGTCACAATCTTCAAACAAGAAAACATCATTCTCAATTGTACTGTTTTTGTTGGTATTTTCAATATTTTGATTACTGTTAAATTGATCAACAATTGAATCGAAATAATCATTTCTTTGATTGATTGAATTGATTGAATGTTCTTGATCTAAAGTGAATCCATTTTTATAACCATTTTCAATTAAGAGATTCAAACCACCAACCAAATCTCTATTGATGATTAAGGTATCAACAATTGCAGTAAAAGAAGTTGAATTGATATTTGGGAAAAAATCATAAATAAAGAATTTAGACTTTAAGAAATTTGAATAATTTGGATCAGATTTGAGGGCTTTTCTGAATGGACACTTATTAAATAAAGTGAAAAGAAGAGTAATACCAATAGAATAAGAATCGACATTGTTAGAACAATAATAATCGACATCATTTTTAACTAAGGCTTCAGGAGCCATATATTTTTCGGTACCAACATTAAAATCGAAAGATTTAATTGATGTAGTTGATAAACCCCAATCACATAATTTGATTGTACCATTATTCATTAATAAGATATTTTCAGGTTTAATATCTCTATGATAAATGCCCTTTTGATGAATGAAACTCATCACTTCCAATAATTGATTAATGAAATCAATGAAAGATAGATGATTGGTTTGTAAATTTAAACCCAAATTGGTTTTGTTATGAATGGCATCATATAAATCACCCGAATCGGCAAATTCTAGAACCATGATATGGTATTTTTTGGTATGAAAATAGTCTAATAATTGAATGATGTTTTTGTGATAACCTAAAGATCTCATGATGGAAACTTCATGATTAGCCATTACGGAGACACCATTGATTGATTTCTTCATTGCCTTGATGGCGACTTTTGAATTTGATTGAATATCTAAAGCACAGGTGACTTTACCGAAAGAGCCGGTTTGTAAGTTAGAAATGAAAGAATATCTGTTGTTCAAGAGAGCCAGACCTTTTTGATATTGGAGATAGTTGTCAAGAGATGACTTGTAATCATCGGAGAGATGGGAAAGGGGAGAAGGGACGGCGGGGGTTGAGATGACTGCAGGAGTTGCCATTTGTGAGAGGGATGGAGATCGAGGAAGGGAGGTTAGAGAAGAGTGGATAGAGAAGAGTAGTAAAGAAAAAAGGATTATGGAAACAGATAGTAAAGATACGGTAAAGCCAACATTCCACTATTTGATTCGGTGGCAGGTGGCAAATGCTGGTCTTATATAAATAGAGCAGCCGCAATTTATTTTTTATTTTATTTTACTTTATTTTGTTTTGTTTTGTTTTGTTCGCATGACTATTTGAGAAAATTAAATTGAATAAAACAATAAAATAAAAAACAAAACAGCGATAAGCGCGATAAGAACAAGAAAGAGAAAAGAGAGAAAAATGAGAAAAATGAGAAAAGAGAGAAAAATGAGTGTTTTCTCGCTGCACGTGCTAAAAGACACAGCAAAGACACAGCAAAGACAGAAAACACTCCACACCCCCCGACACGTGACTAGATGTGGTGGCCATCATAAGTCGGTGGTATATAGTGTTATATATCCCACGACCGCACATTATCACAGTTGCTATCTATAACCCACACGACCGGTCGTTTTTGTCTTTTAAATATTACAAATTACAAGTTATGCAGTATATATGTATAAATAAATTGTGTTAATTAATTGATTGTCAATTGGTATCGTTATCACATACAACTCTCACCATTATGCATTGCATACAATGCAACAGCTCCTAGTAAAACATAAACACCAGCTGCAACTTTGGCAACAGTCTTACCTCTGTTTAATGGTCTTGCACTGGACTGTGTGTTTTCAGTTTCACTAGATTCACCAGATTCAAGATTTTCGTATTTTGGTAGGAGCCATTCAGATTCTTCCTTCTTTTCATCATAATAAGAGTAATTCTTTTCTTCCTTTTCATCTTCAAACATACATGCCTTTTCATAATCATAAATTGAAGTCTTATCCTCAACATAAATTATATCCTTTTCGTCATCGTAGGTGATTATTGTGTGCACTATTTCGTCAACTTGTGGTAACGGGTCATTATCATGAGATTCATGAACACCAACTAGTTGGGAAGAATGATTGGATACGGATACGTGGGTTGGTCTCATGCACATTAGAACTGTTTCTATTATTGTTAGATATAGAAGATTCTAACAATATGGTCTAATTAGAGTTTTCGGTAATATGCTTATCTTCTACATATTATTAACTGACGTCCATCTTCAATAATTTTTTTTTTTTACCTCAGAGTACACATCGCGTTCAAAAAAAAAAACGTTGAAGCCATAAAAAAACGTACAGAATAAGAATTTACAAAATTGTTATTCCAGCTTATGTTTTTTTATCTAATAACCCCTCTATACCAATTTTATTTGGATGAACTATAGGGAGAAAAAATATCATTAATTTAAATAGGGTTATGCTAACATATTTAGAATTTGGTAAAAAAAAAAATAAACAAATTTTTCCCCAACTAAACTAAACCTAAAAAAATAAACGTTTACATAATCGATGCGAGGTTCGAACTCGCGACCTTCCCCGTGTGAAGGGGACGTCGTAACCACTAGACCAAACGATTAAGTTGCCCATATACTGGGCTTTTAAACTTTAAAGTCCTGTCTTTTTTAAGAAATAGACACTAGAAACTTCAACCAAAGGCTACTACCAGACGATTTTGTTCTATGACTGGCATTAGCAGTGTGCTCAGAGAAAATAATAAATTGATAATTAAAGTAACTACACAAAAACTACATAAATAAGTCACAGGAAGGGGAATAGGTCATTTATTTAGAGCTGAAAGATCTAGTTTTTATCCTTGTAATTTAAGTCTTTCTTTCCGAGGGATGTTATATAACAGTTTGATCCATATAAAACAAATATTGCAGTTTTCCCAATGATCCCATATCTAATATGTTGTAATGCATTGATTTTTAAAATACGGCCCATGATATTTTGATAAATTGGTAATTGAATAAACTACAAGATGAAATAGTGTTTAATAATTATAAATGAATACGAGCTAAGAATTAACAGATAAGCGGCCCGCTTCATTACTACAGCATACATTTCAGCATAATAAACCCCCATATCCACTCCCGCTATTAAACCATTGATTTGTCAAATTAAGCATATCTTCAAATATATTCAATTTCTAAATCATTGTCACAATTAAAAAACATCTTACATTTGAATATTACGCATCTGATCAGCCTTTTACAATAAACACCATGGCACACGCTTTAGTGCATCTTCTGGTTCAATTCCCTGTTGTGAGTGTGATTTATCTCAGCTGCGAATTCAATTTTTATTTTTCTTTTTCGTTTTCATTTTTTTCATTTTAAAAAAAGAAAAAAGAGCGGAACGAGCTATACGCTTTATACGACAGACAAGAAACCAACTTGTATTTTTCTGCCGTTTATTACCTACCACCTTTCTTTATTACCTACCACCTTTCTTTATCCACTGCATTCTATTTCATCATGTCTGGAGTTAAGGCTGCAAAAAATGCAGATGAAATTTCTGAAACTGGTTATGAATTTGGTGGTCCAGTGGGTGCAATAGGTATGATGGTTGGTTTTCCACTATTAATGTATTATATGTGGATCAGTCAAAAGTTTTATAATGGTTCACCTGCATTACCTTCAGATGGCCAGTCATGGGTGGAATTTTTGATTCAATTAAAGGGTTACTTCATAAATTATGCAATTCCATCTAAGTTTTCATTCTTTGTTTTTACTTTCTTCATTTTGTTACAAGCATTCTTTTATGTTACATTGCCAGGTATCTGGACTAAAGGCCAACCGTTACAACATTTGGACAATAAACAATTGCCATATTTTTGTAATGCATATGCTTCATTATACACCACCTTAACTTTAGTTTTGACATTACATTGGTCAGGAATTTTCAAAATTTACTACATCATGGATCATTTTGCTGAAATAATGTCCTGTTCAATTTTTTATGGTTTTTTGTTTTCAATTAGTTTGTATCTTTACACTTTATTTGTTTCAAAAGACTACCATAGAATGACAGGCAATCATATTTATGATTTGTTTATGGGTGCACCTTTAAATCCAAGAATTGGTATTATTGACTTAAAGATGTTCTTTGAAGTCAGACTGCCATGGTATACGCTTCTATTATTAGGTTTATCTGTTTCTCTCAAACAATATGAAACTTATGGATTTGTCACACCAGAAAGTATTTTCTTAACATTGGCTTATTATATGTACGCAAACGCATGTTCCAAGGGAGAAGAATTGATTGTTCCAACATGGGATATGGCATATGAAAAGTTTGGTTTCATGTTAATCTTTTGGAATATATCCGGTGTTCCATACAGTTATTGCCAAGGTGCACTTTACTTATATTATCATCAACCTGAAGAATATGATTGGTCAAGAGGTTACTTAGTAATGATATATATGCTATTATTTACATCATACTATTTCTTTGATACTACCAACGGTCAAAAAAATTCTTTCAGAAAAATTATGGCTGGTGATACGAACATCAGAAAAACTTTCCCATTTTTACCATATCAAGTTCTAAAGAATCCAACCTATATCAAATGTGAAAATGGTTCAACTCTTTTGACCGATGGATGGTATAAATATGCAAGAAAAATTCATTATACTGCAGATTTGATTCAATCATCAACTTGGGGTTTAGTGTGTGGTTTTAACAGCTTTTTCCCATGGTTTTTCCCAGTTTTCTATTTCATTGTTTTGATCCATAGAACTCAAAGAGATCTCAATAAATGTAGAAGAAAGTATGGTAAAGACTGGGATAAATATGAAAAGGAATGTCCATGGTTATTCATCCCTTATATTTATTAAGTAAATTAATACCATCATGTTTATATGTAACAATATGTATACGTTTAAAAATTAACTAAAAAAAAGAACTCTGTGTTTTTCGATTTTATACATTATATAATTGATATAACTAATTTTGATTTATATTTTTAGTCTTGTTCAGCAATTGAAACTAACCTTTCATCAATTTCATCCGCAGTTAATGATTTGAATCCATCAGTACTTGCAATACCTATTTCCAAATCATCCTTTCTGAAATCTGTACTCAATGCATTACTTAATGTAATAATAGCATATTCTACTAATTTTTTCCAATCACCCTTTACTATTACGGCAGCATTTTCATCCTTCTTAAGTGATTTTTTGAAATCTCTCTCCACAACAGTTGAAACTTCAGTTTGTTTTGGACCTGTGGAAATTGCCTTTGCAGAAAAATAATAGCCGGCTGGATCAGTTTTTAATAAACTTGGACCTAATTCTTGATCATAACTAATAAAGGTTAATGCAACACCCATTGGTCTCATATAAGCTCTTTGTGTATATATTTGTGATAAGTTCGCCATTCTTTTCGTTAAAACATCTACCGGCATTTCATAACCATATTTATACTTGTATTCGGCACTTTCACTTCTTGCCCTTGTTGCTAAAGCACGAGCATCTGCAATTGATCCAGTTGCAAGCATACCAACATTCGGGGAGATATCAAAAATATATGAAACCGTGGTTGGATCTAATAATTTATCACCCACTTTCTTCTGATTGATAAAACAGACACTATCTTCACCTACTAAACCAAGACATGTTAAATTGGTGTTGTTGATTGCCTTGAAGGCATATTCGACTTGATATAATCGTCCCTCTGGAGAAAAGACAGTGATGTGTCTATCAAAACCTGCAGAACCTGACATTGTTAATAATTGCTTTTCTTCCTGATGATCTAGTGGCCAATTGCTAATAAATGAATTAGTACAATTTAGGTCTCAAGTTCCCAGATTTGCCACCCTCTGCTGTTGAATTCAAATTTCAAATTTCAAATTCTAATTCTTCAAAACTCAAAAAAAACTTCAAAAACTTCAAAATTATGCGCGCAGTTGAAGAAGAAGAAGCTGTGGATTTTCTTCAACTATACAAGATATTGAAATTATTGGGCAAGTTACCCCTTATTCTTCTTAAGAGCCAGTTATTTCAAGGCTTAAAAGGGGTTAATTGCATAGGAAACTACTATCATACGTTTTCTAGATAAACAAAAAATGACTTTGGCTTCTTGGATGGATGAGAATAGCTCATTTGCTCCCGATAGGAAGACAGCAAAACATACCCCATTTTTTGAACCTATAATTAACACATTTAATGATGGCGGTTATAAGCCAAACGTTTCATATCATTATAATCCCAATGTCTCTTCATATCATTATGGTGTACGACATCCTATGAAGCCATTTAGATTGATGCTGACCGATCATTTAGTGATAGGGTATAAATTACATGAACAAATGGATTTATATGAAACTAAAAGAGCAACTGAAGAAGAACTGTTGAATTTCCATTCTGCTGATTATATTGAATTTTTGCAAAGAATAACACCTGAAAATTCAACCAAGTATGCAAGTGATTTAAAAAAGTTTAATATTGGTGATGATTGTCCTGTTTTTGATGGTATGTATGATTATTGTCAATATTATGCAGGTGCTTCATTAGATGCATCAAGAAAATTAATATCTGGTATGAGTGATATAGCAATTAATTGGTCAGGTGGTTTACATCATGCTAAAAAGTACGAACCAAGTGGGTTTTGTTATGTTAATGATATTGTAATGGCAATTCTAAATTTATTGCGAGTTCACCCAAGAATTTTATATATTGATATTGATTTACACCATGGTGATGGTGTTCAAGAAGCATTTTATCTGACTGATCGAGTTATGACTGTTTCATTTCATAAATATAATGGTGAATTCTTCCCAGGTACAGGTAACTATGATGAAGTTGGTGTCGGTAAGGGCAAACATTTTGCCTTAAATGTTCCACTACAAGATGGTATTGATGATGAATCATACATTAGATTATTTAAATCTGTTATGGAACCCGTAATAACTAAATTTAGACCCACTGCAATTATTCAACAATGTGGTGCCGATTCTCTTGGTTGTGATAGACTTGGATGTTTTAATTTGAATATTAAGGCTCATGGTGAATGTGTCAAATATATTAAAAGTTTTGGAATACCAATGATGTGTGTTGGAGGTGGTGGTTATACACCAAGAAATGTTAGTAGACTTTGGTGTTATGAAACAAGCATAATGACAAATAATGAATTAAATACAAAACTTCCCGATTCTTTACCATTTAGATCATGGTTTCAACCCGATTATTCACTACATCCAAATTTAGGAGATAGATTTGAAAATAAAAATACAAAAAAGTATTTAGATAATTTGAAGGTTCAATTAATGGAAAACTTGCGATATTTAAACCAAGCTCCATCTGTTCAAATGCAAGAGATCCCACCAGATTTACAAAATATAAATGATGATGAAGAAGCCAAAATAATAGATCGACTGAAGCGTGAAAGTAAAATCGATAGATTCAAAGATGAGCAACGATATTATATCAATAAAAAAGATGAAAGTAGAGGTGGTGAAATGCTAGATTGATAAATGTGTAAAGAAATTGTAAATTAAAAAATTCCTGTATATTAATAAATAATGTTAAATTAAACTTAATTAATTGAGAAAAAAAAAAGTCCATGAAGATTGTCATTACATAAAAGGAACATAATCATCATCTTCATCTTCATCGAACCCTTCACCAAATAAGTTAAATCTGTCATAGTCAAACTTATCTAATTTTTGTAAGGTCCAAATTTTTCTTAGTTTTTTCAAACTCAATTCACCACTTCCAACACCTAAACCAATTAAGCCAGAAAAACAGCATTCAATAATTGCTTTATGTTTTGGTTCAATACAACATAACCCGCAAACATATAATGGCCACTGAACCATCACTAGTCTATGATCAAATTGATAATTTAGATATGCATCAAATTGAAACGGTGGCCATTGGGCTAAATCTTTTACCGAGTTCAAATCTGTCATTTTTTCAGTATCCTTATGAATTTTGTTCTCTTTGTTAACATCACGACTATCATTCAAAATACCTTCCTTATATCTTTCATTTAGTTTGGCCATTTTACCATAATCATTGTTATCAATTTCTTCAGCAACTTCTTCTCTATATCTAACAAGTCCATATAATCCCATGATCATTCGACTAACGATATCTTGAATTAAAGAGGATTTTATATTTTTTCCATGAGTTGAAACTCCTCCATGCAAGGTTAATAACCTTAAAAACGCCGAATCTGTATAAAGTTGTTGTGCTAGGTCGACCCATGAAAAATAAACTTCATGTTGAATATTTGTACTTTCTTCTCCATCTTTACCATAATTATCATCCTTCTTTTCAATCTCATTTGAGCCTAAAATCTTATTTGATTCTGAAGACACAGATTTACTCCTTTCACTCAGTGTAGAAGATACAGGCGAAAATCTTGAGGTTGACATTACTGATTTCATATTTTTGGGATATCCTTTTAATTGTGAATCTGGTGGAATGTTGTTTTCAAGATCAATATCACCATCTAAAACTTTAGCCTTTTCTTGCTCATTTTGTGAAATGATTTGATTTGGATGAATATATGCAGATATAAGAACTTTTTTTAAAACATCTGAATGATCTTCATCATTGCTAGGCTTTGAATTGTTTGGATTTGATGAAGCTGATCCAATTTTATTAATAATTTCGGATGGATGTACACCATTACCCAGTGGAACAAGATATGGTGGTTGGTTACTTATATATTTAAAAGTTCTTGCTTTTTTGATAAGTCCAAACAATGATAATAAAAAATTAGAATTAATTGATTCACTTTGATTATCTAAAATTTTACTTTCATACATTTCAAAAGTTTGAGTTTTGTTTTTACCGTTATCTTTACCTTTAATACACTCGATTGCATAAACTAATGCATTCAAAATTTCCAAGACTGTTTCATCATAACCTAAATACATATTAAACCGTGAAACTTTGTTATCGTATTCTAATTTACCATCAACTGCAATACCTAAATAAACTAAAGCATAAGTTAGTTTACCAGGTTCTAAAATTTTTTTTTCTGGATTATTAAAAATTTCATCAGATCTACCAAAATCAATCAAATATTGTGGGATTTGAGGACATAGAACTGGTAAAAATTCATCTAATTCGTCAAAATCATGAATTGTACCACCATGTGGAGCCGTTAAGGCGGCCAAAACTTCCATAGAATAAAACCATAACCAAACAATTGTTAATTCCATTGATATTGGTCTATATCTACAGTATTTGATTAGTAAATCTTTTGCACCATGTAAGTGGGTTCTCCATTGTGAACCTTTATGACCAGAAAAATCAGATGCTAAAACTTGAATTGTCAATAATAATGATTCAATATTATTCAAAGTTGTCTGTTTTGAATGTAAAACTGACTCAAGAGATTTTAAACACGATGATAAATAATAAGTTCGAAATGATCTATGGTAATTCAATTTTTCTTCATAGTTTGGTATATTTGGATTTTGTTCAATTTGATAGACTTCAAACCTGGCAGAAATTGCTAATATTGCAAATAATAGATGAGGTGAGTGTTTTGATTGTTCCAAAAATATTTTAACGTATGCATTATGTGTATAATTTGTTGAAAACGGTAGAATATTCAGATGAATCTGTGTGACAAAAATCTTTAAGTATTTCAAATGTGAAGAATTTAACTTCCAGTTGAAAAATACTGAAATTTTCAGAATATCTTCTTCTTTCAGAGTTTTATTTAGCATAGTAATGTAATCAAACGGATGTAATGTATCTTTTGTTGGTGGTGGAAATGCACTTAAATAATTTATATCCATAGCATCTAAATTAGAATCCGATTCCGATGCTTGATGCAGGTGGGAATTTGTAAGCAAGTTATCATTAGTTGGTACTTCAGTAGGCGATTGGAGTATTTTTGGTGTGCCATAATCTTTTAATGATTTTGCTAGTGTCTTAATATAATTAATATTTGATCCGCCATCTTCATCTTCATCATATTCCTCATCATCATCATCATCATCATCATCATCATCATCATCATCATCATCATCACCATCATCACCATCATCATTATCATCATTATCATCATTATCATCATTATCATCATTATCATCATCATATTCTTCAGCTTCATCATTTTCTTCAGCTTTTCCCAAATTTGAAGCTGATGGCATACTTTCAGAATTAATATTTTTTACGGAAACCGACAGTGGACTTCTTATATGTGCCGGAGAAGGATGCTGAGAATGAGATTGGTTATTATTAATTGAACTAGTATTTAAATCATCAAGTACTGGTGAATTATTTTGTGTTATGCTATCAAATGAAGCCGCCGAAAAATTAGTGGGTGATATACCTTCAAATTTGATATTAGATAATGATGGAGTGAAAGATTGAATATTATTTACATTCAGATTCAAATTTTGATTAGGGTTAGCAGTCGTCGTTGTTGTGGGTATAGTACTATTATTAATATTATTAGTATTATTATCAAATTTTGGAATTGGAGCATGAAAATCAAAGGTATTAAAATCAATTTCAAACGAATTTATAAGACCATTTAAATCAGTAATTAAATTAGAAGCCCCATTAAATAAAGAGTTTTCTAAATCTAGTTGAGACATTATATTGTTGTTTAAATTTGTAAGAGACACTGAAGAAGGTAAATCATTAGTATGAAACTGATCCTTAATGTTTTTACATGTAGCGGTCGTCTGTAATGATGATTTTTCATATTGTTTTTGATTGAGTTTATTTAAAGAATTGGAAGGTATGGGGTTTTGGACAACTTGTGGGATTTTATTAATGAAGGGATCAATTTCTGGTTTATTTATAGGTATTGAAACAGTAGCTGAAGGTTTAGCCTGGTTTAGATGAGTCGATTGAGTATCTGCATTATCGATTGAAGGGATGTCATTTTTGATATTTTTGTTGTTGCTTACGTTCTTATTCTCAACACTGTTAGTTTCAAAAACATTAGTAGTTTGCTCTTTTGATTTAATTGCCGGTTTGACAAAAGTAGTTGGTTCATCGTTATTTACGTTTGATAAAGTTGTACCATTAACGGTAAAAGATCTCGTATCATTGAATTTTAGAATTTGGCGATAAGAACATTGTCTTTTCTGCTCAATGCAAGCAAAACATTGAGGTTTATGTTCATCACATTTGAGTTTCTTACTCTTACATTGTATACATCCATTTCTGGAATAGGATCTTCTTCTCTTTTTCTGGTTGATGATCATAGTGTAAATAAATCAAAAACAGAAATATAAATATAAAGTGAAATCGGAAAAATCAAATAAACAGTTTAATCAGAAAAGTGAATTTTTAAAGCATCAATCCCCATACGGATATTCTGATATGCACTTTCCAACCGTTGGTATCTTTCTATCTTTCTATCTATCTCCTATCTCCATCCATGGAAAATTCTTGTTTTGTGTTTACAGTGGTGGTGAATTTTGCCTGCTTAAACAGGCAACTTATTCCGCGGGTCTTACGACCGCACATGCCGCTACGCCTGCTTAGACCCGCGTCTGTGACGTCATCAAATTAATTCAAATTAATTCAGAAAATGCGAAAATCAAATTCGAAACAAACAAAAAATGAAAACTGAAAAACACAGAAACGAAAAGTAAACAGTTACAGGTCCCAGAACTGAGAAACAAACAAAAACAGACTCAAAAAACGGATTCACTCCCATAATTATATTTAAATCTTTTATCGTATTGTACTAATAATCTTAATCTTACTGACCACTCTGCTAGTCTCACATAGCTCCTCATATACATCAACTACTCTTGTTTGTGATATATTTGTCTTCTGGCTCTGAGAGACCCTATATCGGGCATAAATCATTAATAGATCGACCACTAAACAATGATGCAAACGAATAACACCATACTTAGCTATAATAGCAACAACGAAAACAAGAAAACCATTAATAATGCAAATGATAGTAGGAATCATCTTGATTCTCAACTACTGAATTCCCCACATAAAGACAATTCTAATAAACACTTATACCACAAATTATATTCTTCGCCTTCAAAAAAAGATTTCAAAACTTTTATACCTCCACTACCCAATAATAACATAGTTCCATTAGCAGAAAATAATAATAACAACAAAAACAACAATAACAAGAATAAAGTTACTACTACTACTACTACTAATAATAATAATCATAACAGTAATAATCTTAATACTTCAATTATTACTGATATTTATTCGTCTCCAACAAAACCATCAAAAAATGTTAGAAAGTTGAAAATCTGTAAAGTTTGTTCGAAACCAATCATTGGCACTTTAGTTAGAGCAATGGGAAATATATATCATGTTGATTGTTTTACTTGTTATGATTGCCATAAACCTTGTTCTGACAGATTTTTTGCTGCTGATATTAAAATAAATGATCCAAATAATCCGTTAGATTTGAATTCAAAAATAACAATTAATGTACCATTATGCGAATATGATTATTTTAAAAGAATTGATTTGATTTGTTATACGTGTGACAGTGCAATAAGAGGTTCTTACATAACTGCTTTGGGACGTAAATATCATTCAGATCATTTTTTTTGTGAAATTTGTCATAAAGTTTTCGAATCTGATAATTATTACGCAAATGATGATAAAATTTATTGTCATTTCCATTATTCAAAATTATATGCATATTCTTGTCAAGGTTGTAAATGCTCAATTCTAAAACAATACGTTGAAATTTCAAAGGGTGGCAAACAGCAACAATGGCATCCTGAATGTTTCATGGTTCATAAATTCTGGAATGTTGATATAACTGTAGATTCTTTGGGTTTAAATATAGATTCAATTGATGAAGTTACTTCCAATCCCGATAAACTATATAAAGTTGAAAAGAATCTAGAAAAATTGACAATTTCCATATGGTTGACCTTTTCTGAATTTGAAGAATCTTGTGCAAACTTAATTTCCGAAATGTTGCATAATGCAACAATAAATAATAAATTAAATGGTTTGTTAGTGACTTCAAAACTAATTTTCAAAGTTCGTTGTCTATTTAAAAGTCTTGAATCTTTGAATAATTTTTCAAATTCAAATAATATTTCAATTGATTATAATAATCCAAATTATCAAACTTTTTCAGACTTAATAAAAGAAACACGTTCATTAACTTCAAAAATAATGTCATATTTAACATTTTTAAGGGACAACGATCTTGAAAAATTATCAATTACGAAATATTCACAAGAGCTATTGTCATTGATTTCAACGATTGCCCATTTTATTAAACTAATCTCAAGAGTTGCTTTAATGCATGCATTAGTATTTAATAAGTTGTCAAATTCCATGAAATCCACTGAAATTTTATTAAATGATATATCAAATCATGAAAATTATCCAAAAGAATATTTGAGTTTAAACAATGTATCAGTAAATTCAAATGATTCATGTTCCTATTGTAATAAAAGTATTGAAGATGATTGTATATTATTTCCAATTAATGAAACAAATGAAAAAAGGTGGCATATCAATTGCTTCAAATGTTCAAAATGTCCCAATAATCCTCTAATTCAACGAAAAAATTTATCAGATTCCGCTTTTAATGTTCATACAAATGAAATTTTATGCCCATCATGTGCATCAATAGATGTTAATGCGAAACAAGGATTTATATTGATTTTAAGATTTATGCAATTAGCTCATTTGTTAGAGATTGCAATTATCCGTTCTAAAATTGTAATTAATAAAAGAGAAAGACAACATCAAAATCAAGTTAAGCAACAAGATACTAAGTCTTTGTCATCATCACAGCAACAGCAAAGTAAATTTCATCATAAAAGCAAAAGCTTGCCCAGAGATTCAAAACCTTCAGATTCTTATGAAAGTAAAGTTAATGAAATCGCACGTCGGCGTTCATTGCGTGAAGCAAGAGAAATAAATAATGCAAATCATGAAATTAGGAAATCAATCATTCTGGAAGCACCGATTGCATGGAGTGCAGATACCGAGGAAATTAATGAAAAGAATAATGAATTACCAATTATAAGAGATGATGCTGATGAAATTAATAATTTTCTGGAAAATTCCAAAAACCATACAGGTGTTAAAGGTTCAATGAAATTACGCGTTAGAGACATTTCATCTAGTAGTAAACACAGTAACAAAAGATTAAATAATAAAAACTCTTATAATAGTATTGGTTCAAGAAAGGATTCATTAAGGGGAAATAAAATATCATCAAATGCTGCATTAACTGCAAATCTTTTAAAAAATGAAAGTTCATTAACACTTGATGATATTCCAAGAATTGTTAATTCTGAACAAGCAAGAGACTATAGACCAAATGCATTTCGTTTTCAAAAAAGAGATTATTCATCTGCTATTTCAACGCTGCCTGTTCCTAAACCAGTTAAAACTAAGGATGACAAAAATAAAAAAAATACTGATTTTATCGATAATGCAACTGGAAGAAATATTAATGTTTCAAATAATAAGGATAATGGTACTAAATTAGAAAAATCTTCAACTGCTAAAACTATAGATAGAAGTTTATCAGGAAGAATCAAATCATCGTCGATATCAGGTAGAAGATATTCTGAGTTGAATAGTACATCACATGAATACATTAGACATATTGCAGCATATGCACTTTATGATTTATTTTCAAAACAAATGACACTTGAAGAAAGTGTTGCATTAATTGATATTTATAAACCAATTTCATTCTGGGGTAAATTATTTGGTGGAGGTCATAACAATGGTCCAGCATCTTCATCATCGACATCAGCCAACAATAGTAACAATGCTGAATTTAAATCAGGTTCCGCAACTATTTCTGGATCTGGTAAAGGTGTATTCGGTGTTAGTTTAAATACGCTAGTTTCCAAATATGGAGTTGAAAGTGATTTAGGCATTGGATCAAACAAAGTACGCATTCCACTTTTAATTGATGAATTAATCAACGTTATGAGAACTCAAGACGTAAGCGCAGAAGGAGTTTTCCGTCTTAATGGTAATATCAGAAGACTTAGACAAATAGTCGAAGAGATTGATCAACATCCAGATCATGTTCCTAATTTAAGTAATGAAACTCCAATTCAACTTGCTGCATTATTAAAGAAGTTTTTACGAGATTTACCTATTCCATTATTAACATTTAAGTTATATGATTTATTTTTACTTACTCAAAGGTTAGGATCAAACAATAGTAATGAAGATGATATCAAATTACAACGTAAACGAGAAAGACTTTTGAAATTAGCATATGCAATGATGCCAAAAGTTAATCGTGATTTAACCGAAGTCTTATTAGCATTTTTATCATGGGTTTCAACATTTGCCAATATTGATAATGATAATATTGGTGGTTCTAAAATGGACACGCATAATTTAGCAACCGTTATCACACCTAATATTTTGTATGCAAAAATTGGCTTACCAAGTTCTAGTAACAGTAATGCTGAGAAAAGGGATGGATTTAATGATTCATTAAAGTTGATTGATTCAGTAGGTGGAGAAAATCAATTTCTTGCAATTGAAGTGATTAACGAAATGATTGAAATAAATGATGATTTAAGTATAATTCCTGAAGATTTGGTACAGATTTATAAACTCTGTGGATTTGAAAGAAAGTTAGATGTTGATAAAGAAAAAGAAAAGGAGAAGGAAAGAAATAGAAATAAAAATTTATTGACCAAAGATATAATGTCTAAACTTAAAAGTATAATTGAGTCAAATCCTGAAGTTTTAACAAAATTCTGAAACTAAAGAAACGCCTGTTGCTGTTGCGAATGTATTACAAAGTATATAATTTTCTTTAAGATATATAACAGAACATTAATTATACAATTGTACCATTAGTAACAACCCTGCTTGATTCCATACCACCACGACCTAAAAATGCAAACATTGATTCAAATTTATCGGTGCTTCCATTCAAAGTTGATTTGAATAAATCCTGTCTTCGTGAAATTTCCTCTTGTTGTTTTTTCAACATCAGTAATGCATCTTGATCTATTGAACATATAGGACATGGAGTGAATGAGCTATCTGTATCATCGATTGCTATATTTGACAAAAAGTTGTTACTGCTATTGCTATTACTGTTGCTCATACTTGTGTTTTCAACAAGACAAGTTTCATGCATTTGATGTCCACACTTAAAATAGACAATTGGGAAATCGAGTTGATTTGAACATATTGAACATTTAGTTGAATTTAAAACTTTGGAATCATTTAATAACTCATTAATTTGAAGTGTCAAATCTTTTAATTTTAATTCATATGCATTCATTAAATTTTCATTATGTTTAATTTCAATTTTTTGTTTCCCAATATTCCTTAATAAATAATCTTTAATTAATCCCAGTTTAACATTCGCATTCCCATGTGTTAAGCAATCCAAAACTTCCAGTGGCGTTAAAATTTTCAGTTTTTCGATGATTTCTAATAATTCCTTCATTTTTGAATCTCCTATTTTTTCTAAATATTCATTATTGGAAGTATATGTGATCAATGCTAATCTATACAATTCATGTTCTTTATCACCATATTTAATAACTATTTCATAAGATTTATCCAAATTTCCGGACAAAACAGCAGATCTAAACAGATCAAGCTCAAATCCATCAATTGAAGATGAATTCCCCTTGCTTTCAGAATCTTCCAATTCTTTAGATTCTTTAATTATCATTTCACCATCATTAAAGTCATACATGTTAGAAATCAATAATAAGGTAGTTTTATCCTCTTGTGATAATGTTTTCCTTGTTAACAATAATTCCCTTGCTTTATTTTCCCATTCTGATTTTTCACTATCAGTAGTATCTGCATCTTTAGATAACGTTAAATACATTTCATATAATGTATTTATAATATCATTTTTATCATTAACATTACCATTAAATTTATCATAACCTTCAATGCATGCTTCAAGGAAAATAACAAATTCATAACTATGATTAACAAAACTTGAAAAAATAATTCGAGGTTTAGGTGGTTGGTAAGTTATTGGCTCATCATCATGAAAATCATCACCAACATCATCATCTATGTCTTCCACTTTTTCTTTTTCCGTTTTGGAGCTCATAAATGATGCAAATTGTTTATATGATGTTAATAATGGATATGAACTTACACTTTTTGAATCAATTTCATTCATGGTTTTCAATAATTCTAAATCCCTTGATTTAGTGATAGGCTTATACTTCCCCGTGAAAACATCAATTAATAATTGTGTTGTTTCATTAGGTAATTCATTTAATAATTGATTTAGATTATCAATTAAAACTCTTAATAAATCCTCAATTGTTAAAGATTTAATATAATTAATTGATAAAACTGGATTTTTCAAATCATTTAGTTGAATACTTAAAACTTTTGATGATAGATTGAATTTTTCAGCTATCATTAAAGCCAAATTGAAATATTCATTTTCTATACATAATTGGATGATGTTTTCGAGATCGAATTTTTTATGAATTTGATCATCATCCACTATATCAAAATCATCATCAATCTTTATATCATTTATGAAATTTTCAAAATCTTTGGTTTTTTTCAATTTGCAATAACAAGTTAATAATAAGTTGATATGGTTTGTATTTGATAACTTTAATTCAATCATTTTATTAAGATATTTAACCAAATATTGAAGTTTTGAACTTTCTTTAAATTTTGAGATAATTTCACTGGTTTTACCTAATTTAATACATTCAATAAACTGATTAATTGAATCATTAAATTCTCCCTTATTATATAAATAATAGCCGTATTCTTTCTTAATTTCCATAATCTCTAGATCTGTAAAATGACTTAAATTCTCATTAATCAACTTCAAAGCAATTTGAAACAATTCGTTGTTTATCAAAATTTGAACATTTTCTTTTATTGGACGTTCATGAAGCTTTAATAATGAACCATCGGATAACAAAATATACAAATCATTCCAAATTTCAAAAATTTCAACAATCGATTGTGACATTGATTGGTTGAAAACAATAAAGTTATTCTTCGTGTCTAAAATCATCAACTTATTATTTGAAAAAATAGTAGATTCAGAAATCAATGTTGAATTAACATACGTTAAACATAAAATATATCTATTTTTATAAACATATGTTCTTCGTTTAGGTATATTCATTTGAATAGAATGAGATTTCCCCTTGGAATTATAAAATTGGAAATTTTCATCCCTTGAAACCAACAAATTTTCCGAACTTTCTCCATTTATGTTAAAAATTGCAGTACAATCAATATCTGCACCTTGTTGATCATCCAATAATTTTTCAACTTTACCGTTGTTTTTACCTAGTGTTGATAATGTGAAAATTTTGGAAATGGTAGTTACATAAAGCAACAAGTCATCTTTAAAATAAATTGAAGTGATTGGTTCTTTATTTGAAAATATAAGTCGTTGTCTTGTACCTTTATCATGAATTAAATCACCTCGTATTAAAATCACGTTCCCGTCTGAAAATCCAAATGATAAAATGGAATAATCTTTTGAATGTGCAAAACAAGTCATTGGATAGTTGTTTAAACCGTTGGAAATGGTACATTGAGATTGGAAACTTGAATTATAATCGAATTTTTTAAGTAGATTATAATTTGAGTCTAATAATTTATTTAGGTTCCATATCTTCAAGGATATTGGATATCCTTGTCGTTCAGCAATTGTGATTAAATACGAGATATTTGAATTTGAATTTGAATTTGAATTTGAATTTGCATTTGCATTTGAATTCGAATTTGAATTTGGATTCTTGAATTTTTTTTCAAAATGTGAAAGTTTGGTAATTGTCCATCCCTGGTCATAGCATTGAAATTGTAAATGTTTTTCAAATTTTGAATTTATTAATTTGATTATGTTTTGATTTATTGCAATAGCAATATATTTGTTGGTTGAACAGATAGATGTCAATGTTAGATCTGAGTATAATAAACTATTAGTATCTTCAGATCCATAATTTGGATCTTTAATTGGGATCGATTCAAAAAAGGAGAATTGCCTCCATGATAACGTAGACATGATGCCGATTGTATCTTATCAAGTCCTTTGTTGTTGTCACTTCCCACTTTGATCTGATTACCTGAGAGATATGCCATGTTTTAAAAGGCGGCAAATAATTTCAAATTCCGGCTATTCATGGTTGCGCCGATCGGCGCGCCGGACCAAAAAAATTATGAAACATGTTTCAAACCGTTATGAGAAATCCATCAATGGTGTTAGGATAGGAAATGCTTTTTGAAGATACTCCAAATAAAGTGTAGAAAGATGGACGATTTAGTTGTATGCATAATGATATATTTTTATTAAATAGAGGACGTTGAAAAACTATAATGAAATCATACAACGATAGTTCATCATCTGTATATCCAGATAAAGAAATGCAATATCATCGACATGAAGATTATTATTACTATGAACCGTTTAGAACACCATCACCTAAGAGTCCGATTAATAATAAGAGAAACTCATCAATTTTTGAATCCAATTTCAGAGATGATGTTTATAAACCATACATTACACCACCTACACCATTTGAAGAGTCTACACGTGATAGAGCTACAAATTTTCAAAAGAATGATGTGAAAGTTGGTGGTGGTGACGGTAATCCATATGCACAATCTTTATGGTTTACATTTAGAGGGAATGATGGAGTTGACGAAATTGAAAAGTATAAGAATGTTAAACCTACTGGGTTTGTTGGTCGTGTTCCTGAACCTATTAAGATTAAAAGAAGTGAATTGTTACCATCTATGATGGCCAAAAAAGAAATTGTTGAAGATGTGATGGATAGTGTTAATGATGATGATGAGGTTGGAATTATTGATAATTATGATTATGAAGAGAAAAGAGATGATGAGATTTTAAAACCGTTGAATAATCCAGCACCTTTTGAATTTATAACCATTCAAACAGGGATAATCAAAAAACTAACGTGTTTATTAGAAATATCACAAAATTTTAACAAATTCAATAATGAGAACAAAATCTTAATAAATTCCAAAGTTAAATTATATTTGTTTAGTAATATCAAAACATTATTATTAATCCATTACAATTTTTTTGATTCTATTATTAATAAAAATGGAGATATGGATATAGAAACCTTAATATATGATCATTTGCAAAGATTATTTCATGTTTATCCATCATATTTAAATTCAATGAAATTAAGAAATTATTTTACAAAACTTTTGATAAATACTGATAAATTCAAACCGTTTTTAGGCGGTACTAATGGTGGAGATGATAATGATGTTATGAAAAATGAATTTTTCGAGTTGGTTATGTCACCATTCAAAGATTTCTATAAACTGTTGATATTTTTGAATTCGTATATGGGTGGATCAAGTCCACGAATTAGAGTGCTGATTGAGAAATTTTTAGATTATTTTAATCATCCAAAAGATGATGAAAGATCGGGGATTATGTTTAGGTCTAATGAAGTATTATTTTTAGAAGTCGAAGAAAGTTGGAAAGTTGAGAATCCAAAGCCGTGGAAGGAAATTCAAAAGTTTAATTCACAAGTTCAAATATCGTATTTTCTGAAATTCAAATTAAAGCAAGAATTTAAAATGTATTGTGAAATCTCTAAGCTTATAAAATTTCAAATTGAACAGATTTCAAAAATATCCACCATTAATAATTATATAGTTAAGGGATTTATTAAATTTCAAAATGAATTGCCGTTAAGTAATGATGACGGAGGCCATGATAATTATGGGAAATATTTGGTTGATGTTGATGGTCAAAATAAGAAAATTTATGAAATGTTGACGGTGTTTACATATTTCATAAGTGATGAAAGTTTTAAAGATACCGAAAGAATGATTAATCGGGCCTGTAAAATCTGTAAGAAAATAATTAACGAAGAAGAGGTAGAGGGAGATGAGGCGGGTGTTGATGTGGGTGAGGAAGATGGTGGTGATTACAAAGATTATGATGATGATAGTTATTTAGTTGACAAGGTATTTGAAGTTTATGAATTCAAGAGATTATTTGAAGAAAGGTTGTACTTGATATTTTTAAAATTTGTTGAATTTTTCCAAAGTTATATCCAAGTCATGAAAAACAAGAAAGAAGGAGAAGAGAAGAAAGAAGGAAGCGGGAAAAGAGGCGGAGATGGGGGAGGGAATAGAGTGGATCATTTTAAATCCATTATTGGATCATTTAGGAAGAAGAAAGGAGGTGTTATGGTTGATTTTGAAGACGAACAGTTAGAAGTGTACAATCAAGAAATCGGTCGTGCATTTGCGAAAGGAAAATTGATGAAGCGATTTTTCAAATAATTAAGGCGTGTAAAGTATATTTTTAGCATTTTCTTTTTGATTTTGATTTTTTGTTTCAAGTTTATAGAAGTATCTTGTAAACAAATCACAACATGTTGGATCTGGAACGAGAACAACTTAGTGAGTTGCTTTCAGGGGTTGATTGTTTAAATTACTTGAGTAATTTTGAAAAATTTGATATAACTCCCGATTTGATTACATCATTAGATAAAGAAAGTATTAAAGAACTTGGAGTTAATAAAGTAGGAGACAGATTAAGAATTCAGATAATGGTTGGAATGAAACGTTTGGAACGAATCAAAAAGGAGATACCTGTTAATTTATTGAATAATACCATTAATCATGCAGTTAATTCGATTGTGGAAAATGAAGAATATATGAAGAGTAATAGTAGTAAGAATAATGAGGTTAAAATTGGAATCATTTTACAAGATGGTGAAGAGGTGAAGATTAATGTTAGAAAAATGATGACCGGAGAAGACATTAGGAAGGTTATTATAGATAAAATTGAAGGTGGTGATGGTGATGGTGATGATGATGATGATAAGAGTGGAGAAGATTTTCAAATTTTCCATATTGATTATGATAAAATGGGAGAAATACATGAAGTTGAAGATTTTGAACTAGTTGAAATAGTTAATGGAGATAGAGGTGAAAAGGAAAGATTAATAGTTTGTAAAGGTAAAGAAAATGTTAGTGTTGATGCAATTAATATATCTAATAAAATCAAAAGAGGAGGTAAAGGAAGAGGAATTCAATCATTTATGGGCGGTAGACCACCAAGTCAAATGATTAGTACTAACTTAAAGGACTATTTCCCCGATATTGGAGATGGAGAATTGGAAGATATTAAAAGGAAAAGTATTAGGATGTCGATGTATAGTAACAAGATAATTGGTAAGAAAGGTGGTGGTAGTTTTGGTGGTGGAATGAGAGATTCATTATATAATAGAATGAGTATGATTAGTATGATGAGTCAAGCAAGTTATGGAGTTGGAGTTGCATTGAAGATGGAACCAGGAGAAGGGGTTGAAGAGGAGAGAGTTGTTGAAGAAGATGCAGGAAGTGTGATTGAATTGATTGATGAAAGTGATGAAGAGGAGGAAGGAGAAGAAGAAAAGATGTTGAATATTATTGAAGGAGAGGTACAAAATGGCCCAAGTGTATGGCATAGAGGACCGAAGATAGGGCAAGGTACATTTGGAGATGTATATTTAGGATTGAATGGAACTACAGGTGAATTGATGGCGGTGAAGCAAGTGGAACTTGTTGGAGGTGGAGCTAAACAGAGAATGGTTGAAGCATTAAGACAAGAAGTGATATTGTTAAGAGAGTTAGGACATGAGAACATTGTTAGATATTTAGGTGCTGGAGAAGACAGTAGTCGGATGTATATATTTTTGGAATATGTTGCCGGAGGGTCAGTCAGTAGCATGTTGAAGATGTATGGACCCTTTGCGGAAGGGTTGGTTAGGAATTTTACGAGACAGGTGTTAGTTGGGGTTGAATATTTACACGGGAAGGGGATATTACATAGGGATATTAAAGGTGGGAACATATTGGTGGACAATATGGGAGGGGTGAAGATAGGAGACTTTGGGATCAGCAAGCGTGTGGACAAGCTAGAGACGGAGGTAGAGGTAGAGGTCGGGGTAGAGACAGAGACAGGGGTAGCGGCCAACAAGCGGGTTTCGCTGCAGGGCTCGATTTACTGGATGGCGCCCGAGGTGGTGAAACAGGAGCGGCACACGGCGGCGGCGGACATCTGGTCCGTGGGCTGTTTGGTGGTGGAGATGTGCACGGGCAAGCACCCGTACCCGCAGCTGTCGCCCATGCAGGCCATTTTCCAGATCGGCACGGGGCGCGCGCGGCCCACGGTCCCGGCGGAGAAGCAGACGCCCGAGGGGGAGGGTTTCCTGCGGCGCGCGCTGGAGACCGACGATGCGGCCAGGGCGTCGGCGCGCGAGTTGTTGCAGCTGCCGTGGATGGTGCACGGGTAATGATTGGGTGGTGGAAAGTGGTGCACGGGTGGATGGGTATGTCATGTGTGGTGCACGGGTGGTGAGTACGTCATGTGTGGTGCACGGGTGGCTTGGCTTGGCCTGGTGGCTTGGCTTGGTCTGATATATACATACATATACATATACATATACATCTATATATAGATGGTTTAATTAGGTTAATACAGTGCTACTGTATATTAGATACTAAATAGTCGGTATAACACTACCCCCCTTCCCCCACACACACTTCACATGCACAACACTCCCAATCACACTCCGGACTCTTTACAAGGTGCAAAACTCCTGTTTGGTAACAAGCTAGTAGATCCCAATGACCCCAGAATCCGTCATCCTCACAACAGAGTGGTCAACGTAATGGGCCCTGATTCCACTACTACTGCTACCAACACCTCTTCGGGACTTCTGCAAACAGGTGGACATCGTCCAGCACTTGACAATAACAAGCTGGTCCACCCAAAATCGGACAATCACTCTGATAATCCATCAAAATAGTGTTCTTTCTATCATATTTTTTTTTATAATAAATAATATCAATCTTATACCCATCGCTTATTTTTTTTTCTTTTTTCTATCTTTTAATCGTTTATCATGTAACATACACTCTTCTTCCTTCGTAACCCATTCTTTTAATCAGTATCGCTATGATAAACAAAAAATTCCTGCGTTTGATATCCTACTTACTAATAACTGCCCTTATAACGCTTTTCATCTATCTCATATCTTTCAATTTCTCACCAACCGTCAATTCTCCATTCTTATCCCATAACAACAATGATCACGTTCTAATTTCAATTGGCTTCACAACTTGTACTTCTTACGCCTTTTTCGAGTATTGTCATGATGATGACAATTTCAATAAAATTTATAATCTAATAACACAAATTTCAACTGACCATCAACTTATAAATTCAATTGAAATATTTCATTCACGTAAAGATTTATATGCTTTAAATACTTACTTTACAACTGCCCATCCTTATGAAATTTCACTCCCTTTGAATTTAGTTAAAAAATATAACATCCCAACACTCGATGAGGTTTATATATTCAATATTCATGATGGTGATATTAATACTCATATCCCCAATCAAATTTTACAACAGACGTCTAATATGACAAACATTCATCTTTTAAATGATCAAGGCTATTTTCATGCTGGTTATGGCGTTTGGTGTAAATTATCAACTTCCTATAAAAAATTTTATTCAAGTGTTAACTTTTTATTTACTTCAAATATACAACATTTACCTAACTGGAACCTCTTATCTCCTTATCCAGTTAACCTATACAAAAATGACGATAAATCTCTAGGTATGCATAGAGATTATTCCGATTATAAAACTTTTGATTATCATAAGTTTGACTATGAAGTTTATCTTTATGCAAAAGAATTATCATCATCATCATCATCATCAAATACTCCACCAAAACCAACTTTGAAGATCCAAAATGGTAAATTCAAAATTGTTCAATTGGCTGATTTACACATGTCAACAGGTTTTGGTAAGTGTTTGGAAATAGTCCCCGATATAGACTATCCAATCAATAATTGTTTGGCTGATGTTTTAACTTTACAATTCGTTGAAGAGGTTCTAGATTTAGAACGTCCTGATATGGTGGTCTTCACAGGTGATCAGATTTATGGGCCTCAATCCTTCGATTCGGAAACAACCATCTATAAACTTATTCAACCTTTAGTTGAAAGGAAAATCCCTTATGCAATGGTATTTGGGAATCATGATAATGAAGATGCTTCTTTAAACAGAGAAAACTTAATGAATTTAGTACAATCACTTCCTTATTCTTTATCCGAACCAGGCCCATCTGATGTTGACGGTGTCGGCAATTATGAAATATTAATAACTGATGATGATACTAATAATAATAATAATGATCCAAAAATCTCCCTCTATATGTTAGATTCTCATGCAAATTCACATGATGGAACGGGTTATGATTGGTTTAAAGAAAGTCAATTACAATATGTTAAACATTTATCATCGTTTCATACAAATGCTTTAAGATTAGCATTCTTTCATATCCCATTATATGAATATAGAGATATTTACAACAAACCAACTGATGAATATCAAGGTACTCTAAAGGAAAATGTAATTTCATCAAACTTAAATACCGGCATGTTCAACGTTTTAAAAGATGCCAATGTTAAACTCATTTCCGTAGGTCATGATCATTGTAATGATTTTTGTTTTAAAGATGATGATTTGAATTTATGTTATGGTGGTGGTGGTGGATTTGGCGGTTATGGTGGATATAATAATTATCAACGTAGAATTAGAGTTTTCGAAATAAATACGTCGAATAATGATATAACTACCTGGAAAAGAGTTTATGGTGATATTGGTAATAAAGTTGATTTATTTACTTATTAGTAATAAAGTGAGCGGTGAAGAAGAGATCATGCTTTTTTGTTTTTATTTCGATATACTTATTTGTAAAAATAACTTTAACTAAATCAATAAACAAATATGTTAATCTAAAACATAAAAACTGTTTTAACCAAAGAACAATTAAAGATTATTTGATGACAGTAAAAAAAAAATATTAAGCCCGATGCGGGGCTCGAACCCGCAGCCTTTTGATTGCACTACAATGGGATTGTAGAAATCTTAAGAGTCAAACGCTCTACCGATTGAGCTAACCAGGCTTAAATTGGAGTTCCGATACCGGGAGTCGAACCCGGGTTTGCCCGGTGAAAGCGGACCGTGATAGCCGTTACACTATATCGGAATTGGTTAACTAAAATGTGGCTTATGCGGCTATCAAAATTGCCTCAAAAAGTGATTACACAAAGACTAAAATAAGCAAGCTACAAAGAAAAGAAACATGCCCCTTTAATAGAACGCACAATCATATCTCGGTTATTATCTTGATAATCTGCCTTGTTTCAATGAACGATATAATTAGCAACCCTAGGCTCTTTGTAGCACTATTGGAAACCAGCATAGTTTGAAGTCACATCTGTTATTGAAATATGTACAACTGATTCTTTTCCATTAAAAATACCTCTGTTTCCAAGTTGAAACGTATCAGTAATCGAATCATTTAATTGAATAGCACCATGTGTAACAGATAAACTCTTCAAATTAAATATTTTTTGTACCAGTAATAAGCCATTAGCACTTTTATCTATAATATTAATTGTTTGTTTGACAAGGACACTAATATTACAAAAATGACCAATCGATTCCAGAACTGTATCAAAATTGGTCGTATCAAAACAACCGTTCCATTCCAGTTCAACCAATACCATCAACCTTCAACCTGTATTCCAACATCTTGTCTAATTAAAACCCCTTTAGATAAATCAATAACGTTGATATCATTACTGCTATCCTCAATGGTTAGCATTTTTGCATATAGATTTAATTTAAAAAAACCCTTGGCGCTTACTCCGATATAATCTTAAGAATATGAAGATTATAGTTGTCTGGTTAGTTTGTGTAAATCAGCTCAGAATGTGGTATAAATATTACACTCTAACCTCCAGATTCGGTATACTTTTTTTAACTTCTATATCTACCATAGCGTGTCAATAAACAGATGGCAAAGTCAAGTAAAAACTTTTCACTTGATCAACGGTTCTCGGCATATGGGTTAACATGATAAAGTCATCATTTTTTAAACTATTGTAAAGCATAGGAGCTTAACAGTTTACTGTAATTCGTAATTTGAAACTCTATTAAAACAGTAATTTTAACGATATCCAATTGTTGGAAGATATACGATTGGTTTATGCTCTTTCCTTATTTACCTTAGTCACCTAGATCATTGTATGCAATCTTTAGCTAGAAAGAGGTTTGAGTGTAGATAATATATGCTTAATACAAAGATTGGATTTAAATGGTTCTTTAGATTATAGCATATATTTTTCTAATAAAAGTTTGCTTTCATTCCTTTATTTTTTGTATTATCAAATTTATACTCTGTTTTTTTTTAGTGCATTTTGAATCAAAAAAACCTTTAACTTATAGATATCCAGTAATAAATACTTTCTGATACGAATTCGAATAAAGAAAAGTTAAACAATTTGTGAAATCAAAATAAACTAGAAATGAAAACCATATAAAATTTTACATAAATTATAAAAACACAAATCTTTTTATCTAAGTTAAAGTATCTAAACCTTCTTATACGTAAAATTAATTACCGATGCAATATAATTTATAAAGTGTTAGATTCAGGAACGACAATTTCTTGTTTGCTATTGCTCAGATTACATAATTTATGAAATTATTGTTCTTTTCTTTTCTTAACAATAAACACACTATATAATATTAATTCAAGTTCACTACTAAAGAATCAACTTTAAATTTTACAGGTTATTTACATCTTCTATATCTTTATTCATACAGACAGCTCAAAGACCAAGCCATAGGTCAAGGCCATATCTAGCAGAAAGCACCGCTACAGTTAAACTGTCAAGAGCCTGACCGAGTAGCATAGTGGGACACCATGTGCAAAACCCAGATGCTGCAATCTTTCTTTTTTTTCATTTTTTTTTTTTTAAAAAAATGCAAACGTAGTAGTACGTTTAATATTTTTTTATAAAAAGACAAGGATAGTTCAGTAATAATAGTAGTAATATAAAAACACTAATAATGATAATAATAATAAAAATAAGATATACAAGTTTTGCAAATTTTAAATTGCTTAAAAATTTAATCAATCTGCTCTATTATACTAGTGATATATGATAATTCAAATTTCAGCTTTAATTTTAAATAACAACTTTAAGTTTAATTTTAATAACCAAATCTATTAATTTGTTCAACATTCTTATTAGTTGAATTGTTAAATCCATTTCTTTCATAATTTGAATTAAATGAATGATGATGGCCATTGTTATTATTATTATTGTTGTTGTTATGATAATGATAATTATTACGACGCATATGATTACCATTGTTGTTATGAGGATAATTGTTATTACTACTGCCGTTGTTGCTGTTGTTGTTATTATGATGATGATGAATGTGGTTGTTGGTTTCATAACTATTACTCATATCAACTGGTTCATTTAATAATTGATTAGTATTTGCTCCAAATGCAGCCGCATTACCACCTCTACTAATTAATTTAGATAAAATTCTTCTACCATGAGGAGTATTTCTAACATCACTCAAGTAAGGCCTTAATAATTCACTTAAATCTTTAAAACTTGAGTCATCTGCAACATCCAAAGAAGTTTGTAAAACATAATTACCATATGCATCATGTAATAATAATTTTAAACTTTCAGGATGATTCAAAAGTTGTTTGATTAAAACTGGTGATAATGTTGGAATTCTTAACGATTTTTCAATAACATTTGAACCAAATTTATGAGTTGATAATTTTGTTAAGTTTGTACCCAGTGAATTAATTATAAAATCAATTGATTTTGATGTATCAGGAATTTTATTGATTGTTAATGGATCATTTTGAATTCTCAATCTATTTTCTTCCATACTTAAAACATATTGAACAACATAGTTACCATAAGGATCAATACTTAATTCAACTGCATTTTCACCTACTTTTAATGATAATTTTTCACATTGACTTGGTATTCCATGATCAAAACATCTTTGTAAAACACAACATCCGTGTCTATGTTTTGCAATTTTAACACAATTATCACATGCTGCATCAAATATAAAGTTACAATAAGTAGGTGGTAATTTTTGCAGGCATTTTTGGATAACATGATTACCATTCAAATCCCTACTCAATAAAACAACATATGATGATAATGAGTTGATTATAATTTGAAATTCAGTCTCAGTTGAAATACATTCAACTAATTTTTGTAAAGCTCTTGTACCATGAGGATCCAATGCAATTCTAACAAACTGATTTGACGCATTTCTAACTAAAGTAGTTCTTTGAGTTTCATTAACCCTTTCTAACAATTTTTGGATTAAATAATTACCAAACGGATCAATCATTAATTCAATCACATTCAATTGAATTTCATTGAAAATTTTAGTTGCCGCAACTTCACCATTTATTTCCAATTGTCTTTGTAAAAACCTACAACCGTGTTGATCTTTACATAAATAATAAATTTCATTAACAAAATCATTCAATGTTGCATTAACAAATCTTGATGCATCTTCACCACGTTTGTTATTTGAAGTATGCTTTCTATGAACATTTGCAGTAGAATTTAAACCCAAATTATTACGATTAACAGAATGTTTATTATTATTATTATTGTTGTTGTTGTTATTATTATTATTGTTGTTGTTGTTATTATTATTATTATTATTTCCACCACCACTATTGTTATTATTATTAGTGTTATTATTGGCATCATCAATTTTATTACTGTTACCATTATTATCTAATAATAAGTTATAATTGTTTGGATTCAATAAAGTATTTTGATAATTAGTGACACCGTTAATAACAGGCGCAAATGGATTATTAACTGGATTTGGTAATAAATTTAGTGAAGCTGGTAAACTATTTAATGGTGGAGTTAAGGTATGTGAATTTAAATGTGGATTAAATGGAAAATTTTGTTGATTTGGATTGGGAATAAAGTTACCAAAAAATTGATTTGGATCAATTGGTTGGGAAATACCCATACCTAAAGTGTCATTTGCACCATGTGAATGATGAGATGGTTGTGGATGTGAATTTTGATGTGGTGATGATAATTTACTTAAAATGTTGGATGCTGGGGTTTGGTTATTTAAATTCATTGCTGATGAAGGTAATTTATTTGGTGATAAAATATTTGAAGTATTTGGAGTATTTGTGATTGATTGTTCAAATAAATAATTGTCTGGTAAAATAAAAGATGTATTACCGCCATTATTTTTACTTGAATTCTCCTTACTATTAATAAATGAAGAACTTGTTAGATTGATATTGTCAATAGTTTCATCCTTTAATGAAGACCCAGACCCAGAATTTGAAGCAGCATGATTTGAGTGGAATCCGCTAGTGTTACCCCAGGTATTAGCATTTGAATTTAGCTTCCAATCATTAGGTGGAGTTGAAGGAACTTTTGAATTTGAAAACATGGTATTTTCATCCAAATTAAGTGAACTTAGAACATTTGGTAACGAATCAACAAAATCACCACAATTAGCATTGCCATTTTGATTTGAAATTGAAGTTGGTAAAATTGAAGATGAATTCTTACCTAATTTAGAAGAATATTCACCAATTGGAGGAGTTGTAGTTGTTGTGATATTTGGATTATTTATTTGAGAGATTGAATCTTCAAATGATGATAAAGTTGCCTGATCTGACATGATAAAATATTAATGTAATGAATATATAAAACAAACGATGAGTGATTGAAAAAAATAAGTTCTATAATTTTTTTTTTGGTATTTATGATACAATTGAATTAAATGAATAAAGGTACAAAATGACGACTATAATACTAAATATACTATGAAATGACAAATGGGAGTTTTTTTTTTTAAGTTTTTTTTCTATATTTTTTGTTAAATTTCTAAACTAGCTATCTAATCTAAAAATAAACAAAAAAAATACAACAATGATAATGTACAGTTATTTGGTAAATGAATAGATCAAATTGTGATAGATCGTAATAGAATAAAGTGAAGGTATTTTTTCAAAGCTGATGAACTTTTTGGGAGGTTTTTTTTTTTAAAAAAATATCTATAATAATGGAATGCAAATACTTGGAAATGAATGAATAAAAATTTTGTAGAATGAAAACACAAATAAGAAAAACGTGGAATCAGAACAGTAAAAGAGTCTTTTTAAGAAGTGGAAGTTGAGTGTTGGAAAAAAACGGATTGAGAATTTCGAACTTTGGGTGCAGAATTTAAAAAAAAATCCCAAACCTGAAAATTCAAAAAGCTGAGGGGGCGTGGAGAAAAAAGAGAAAATGAGAAAATCCGTGGACAAATTTGAAGAACACCTAGACTATTTTAAAGTATGACATCCAGATTTCTACTTATAAATGAATGTTTTTCTAACAAAGATTTTTATTCTTATTTCCATGTGTAAAGCGTAAATTAATCCAATTGAATGGATATATAAAATGTTAGTATTCTATCAAAAATAATGTAGGTTTTTTTTAAATTTAATGACAGGGATGTAAAATGTGACATATCATAAAATTATGAAGAATTTAGATTTATGAACGCATTTTCTGATAATAAAAACCACAATAACAACAAATTTGCTTTCGTTTAGTAAAGCTGTAGATGTTGAGGGCAAATAAGCGTTGATTAATCGTCAACTGATTGGGTCAAATCATGTCAGTGTATCATTAATTTTTTTGAAAGCGATGAGATGGACATACCGTTTATTTTTTCCTTTTGAAACTCCTTTCTAAACAGAGAATTGGTTAGTAGTAGAATGTAAGTGGCAAAAGAAACAGACGTAACTTTAAATTAACTCTGAGATCAAATTCAGAAATAAAATTAAAATTTGAAAATTTTTTGTATTCGGAAATAGAGTTGATGAGAAGTAGTAGATATGAAAACAATTATTGTGAGTAACTTTTCAAATTTCCACAGTTGAATAACTTAAGAATAGAAGCAATTGAAATGTTTGGTCTATAATTAAATCAAAAATTTGAAAAGGAAGTTAAATATAAATATATGTAAAGTATTGATAGTTAAGTAAGGGCAAGGAAGAAAATATGTTGCTAAAAAATCTATCAAGAAGAACAGTATATATTGTAATTAAGTGTAAGAGAAACAAGTGAAATTGCAATTCAATATAAATAGTAAAAAAGGAAGGTAAAGGCAAAAGAACAGGTGAGCAGGGAGGAGATGTGGTTGGTGGAATTGGTGGTTAGAGGGTTTGTGCAACGTCGAAACCGGGATTGGGACTCGGATTGCAACCGAATTTTATTTCAGTCGACAGACGCAATTTTTTTTTCAAAAATAGGATTAAATGATTTAATATTGATTATTAACTAAGGGTGATTAGCATGTGCTAGGGTATTATAGAAACTAAAATAAACGATAGTTTCAAGAAATGGTCAAAAAAGCTAGAAAGAAAACCAAAGAAAGATGGATAAGAATACCAGTTAAGGATACAAATGATAAAGATTACAAGAGGGCGTAAGAAGGCCAAAACATATGGGTCTTGAACAAACTAAAGATGCGGAGTCAACCAAATATGTTGACCGAAACAACAGAAAACAGATCCGGTGACGTTTGTGCCGTTACACAGTGACCTTTGACACAAGAGAAGAAAGAATATGCAACAAGACGACAGAGAAACACCTGTTGGAACGCTTGCACGAAAAAAGCGAGTCCAAAAGGAGAACCAAACATCAAATTTGGAGGGTAAAAACGCGGTCGATCGACCACACCGGGGGCTCAGCGAGAAACTGAAAGTTTTTTTGTTTTTCTGTTTTTTTTGCCGCTGAGCCGCTTTTGAAAAATTATCTTATTTTCTCATTTTCTTATTTTCTCATTTTCGCATTTTCTCATTTCTCATTTTCGCATTTTCTCATTTTCTTATTCTAAGCCTACATAGTGCAGCTACTGCAGGATTTACAAAGACATTGTTGTGTGTTCCATAGTGGCCATATACAGTTTCCACAGGAATCCCAGAACAGCGTAACCATTCCACAAACACTGTAGGTTGTTGCAAGGAAAGCAGTTCATCATCCAAACTATGCACAACAACAATATTCTTTAGTTCCCTATACACTTCTGGAGTCGCATCTCCACGTGTAACTGCATTACAGTTTTTAATGGCCTTACCAATGTCCCCAAATTCTTCAATCACGAAAAAATCATATGTTGGATATTCCTCTAACATGTTTTTTATATCATAAATTCCATCAAGAAAGATCGCTTTGGTGATATTCAGATTTAAATTGCATTTATGAGATTCTAGAATTTGTGTAATAAATGTACAACCGACGGAATGACCACAGATGATGAACTCGTTGATTTTCCCAACAGCATCGTCTTTAATTATTTTCATCGCGTCTAGAACTTCGTCAATAATTGACGGGAATGTACCACCTTCTTCACTACTTAATTTATAATCTAAACTATAAACGCAGGCAATATCATTGTCCATACTACTATCATTTTTATTACCTTTTGCATCAACTTCATTTAACCAAATTTCAGCAAATGTATCAAAATCATTACATGTATTCTTTGGATCCCTCCAAGCACCGCCATGAATCGTAATTATTCCAACGTTCCAGGGAAAACCTTTAACAGTACTGTTGTTATGTCCAAGATTTGCATCTTCCCTCAAATATTTCTTGATCCTCTGTCTCTCGGACGTAACTCCGTACTTTAGAAATGTGGTAGTAATAGTCATCGTAGTATACGGAACAACGGCAGCTTACCACAGTAGCCAACAACAATACGACGATCTGATCACTTTTCAGTTTTTAGCTGAAATAACAGCGAAGTGCAGGAGTCTTTAAAAATCCGGAAATGAGAAAACATTTTCCACTTACATCAAGTCCATTACATATCCTAAAAGGGTAATAATACCTGCGGAATATTTAGTTTTAGCGTGTCAAGTCAAAAAAAGAAAGAAGCGAGCAGAAAAAGCCAATTTAAAATTAATCCGTTTCTATTGTATTAGTCCCAAAACTGTTTCCTGGAATTCTTGAACAATAAGAAATATTTGCTCAATGCCTAGGCTTTTCCGGTTCTTTTGCTCTTTTAGTTTAAAGTTAAGTCATTTCCCCTCATGCATGTTAAGTTAAAACAATAGCCGGATACATGTGCACCTCTTTTGCCGTTTTGTTTCACAACGTCTTTTCTTTTTTATCATGAACTTTGTCTTTTCTTTTGTTTCCATAAAACATATAAAAAGTGGTCACCACCCCCACACATTTTTTTGATCTAGTCGGATCATTCATGCTTCCCTTTTATCTCTTTTATTTCTTTCCTATTTTCTTACGCTTGTCTAAAAAATAAATTCTATACAAAAAGTCAATAAAAGTTCAAAGAAAAATAAAAAAATATTATTCCTAAAAACTTTCAAATCCAACTATTAAAACTCTCCTTAAATAAACTATACAAACTCAACAAAGTCATTCCTTAATTTAAACTAACTTATATTCTTCTTTTATTATCAAAAATGTTTTCAATCAAAGCTCTTTCATTAATTGTTTTATCAACAATGGTTTCAAATGTAATGTCTGCTCCAACTCCTATGGACCATTCACATCATATGCATAAAAGAGATGCTTCAGGTGCTACCTGTTCATTCCCAAATTCTGACGGTATGGTTGCTGTTTTCAACACCAAAGTTGCAGGTTCTGAAGGTTGGGCTCAAGATGGTCCTTGTAAAGCAGGTTCATATTGTCAATATGCTTGTCAACCAGGTTACCTTATGAATCAATGGAATCCTTCAGTTTCAACTTATTCTTATCCAGGTTCACAAGATGGTGGTTTATTTTGTAATTCAAATGGTGAATTATCAAAGCCTTTCTCAGACCGTGGCTATTGTTATAAAGGTAAAGGTAGCGCAAAGGCGGTTAATAATTCTGGTGAAAATGTTGCATTTTGTCAAACTGTTTTACCAGGTAATGAAGCAATGTTAATTCCAACTGACGTTAACCCAGGCTCTTCTAATGACTTAGCTGTTCCAGGTACCGATTATTGGGCGTCAACTGCATCTCATTTTTACATTAATCCTCCAGGTGTTTCCGTCGAAGAAGGTTGTAGATGGGGTTCAACTTCAAATCCATATGGTAATTGGTCTCCTTATGTTGCAGGTTTCAATATGGATGATAGTGGTAATACCTTTGCCAAAATCGGTTGGAATCCAATCTATTTTGAAGATTCTAGTCCATTCAAAAACACCAAACCAAACTTTGGTATTAGACTTAAATGTGATGATCCAAGTAAATGTAATGGCTATACTTGTGAGATCAATCCAAACACTTATGGTTTAAATCAAGTTTCAAATGCCGGTCAACAACAAAATGCAGATAATGCTGCTTGGTGTGTTGTTACTGCAACAGGTAATTCTGGTGTTTCCGTCGAAGTTTTCAATTTAGATTAAACTTGAAATATCTTAAATATTCAAGTACTAAAAAATAAACAGTTCATTTTCTATTTTGCTTTTCTTTTCGTTTTATAAAAATATAAATTTTCTTTTCTAAGATAAAAAATCTTTCTTTTCTTTTCTAAACTATGTATTCTATAAATAAAATAAATAAAATAAATAAAATAAATAAAATAAATAAAATAAATAAAATAAATAAAATAAATAAAATAAATAAAATAAATAAAAAATAAAAAAAAAATAAAAAAAATAAAAAAAAAAAAAAAAATAAAACTTAAAAAAAAAAAAAAAAAAA